>JABMCL010000509.1:477500-725000 GCA_018857735.1 Alviniconcha marisindica | reverse complement strand
GTAAATATAAGGCATATACACTCCACCACAGGTACATGCGCTCTGGGCCTCGTTCTGTTTCAGATTAGATTAGAATTGATGAGGGTCCTTCCTTTCATGCTTTATTCCTTCCATTCTTTCTTTAACTTTGGCTGTCTTTCTTTCTGTCATTATCTCTCTTTCCGTCTGTCTGTCTCCGTGCCAGACAAGTCAGACTTGATAGTAAGGGTCCTTCCTTCTTTCCTTTCTTCTTTTCTTTCTTTTTTCTTGTCTGTCTGTTTATCTGTGAGTGTGTCTTGCCAAACAGGCCACTCTTGATGACAACGGCCCTTCTTTCTTCTTTTCTTCTGTCTGTCTGGGAGTGTGTTTTCCCCGTCAGATACGTTTAACTTGATAATGAGGGTTCCTTCCTTCCATTTCCCCTCTTTCTTTCTTTTTTCTTTTCTCTCTGTCTGGCTGGTTGATTGCGCGTAAACAAGAACAACAAAACAGCAAGTTACTTACGGTCTGGCTGTGTGTCTGTCACCATGCCAAACAGGTCAGACCTGACTGTAATAACATCAAAAGCGTTTGCTGCCAATGCATTGCTTACGGTCCGTCGTCAGTGCTTCACAATGATTGCCCAGTCCACGACGCGAGAGATGCGGACCGACGTGAGATGTTCTTGCGCGGAAAGAAAGAGTGCGGCTACATGCGTGTGGCGGTGGAGGCGGATGACGAGAAGATGATGGAATTGGATGGCTTGATGTATCGACCGATTTGGCTGCAGGCTGACGCGGAGACTGATTGATGTAAACTGACCAACACAGTCAGGGCAAAGTGGGACAGACTGTGATGCCGGTAGGTACGACGGCAAAGGAAGACGGGGTGGCAGGTAGGAGGAGGGGGGCGGGGGAGGGTGTGTGTGAGTGAACAGAAAGAGAGTTTGTTTGTGAAGAGAGAGGGAGAGAGAGAGGGTATGTGTGTGTGTGTGTCTGAGTGAAGAGAAAGCCGAGAGTTTGTTAGTGGAGAGAGAGAAAGAGAGTGAGAGAGGGGGGTGAGTGAGAGAGAGAGAGAGAGAGAGAGAGAGAGAGAAGAGAGGGGGGGGTATATGTGTGTGTCTGAGTGAACAGAACTTAGAGAGTTTGTTAGTGGAGAGAGAGAGAGAGAGAGAGAGAGAGAGAGAGAGAGAGAGAGAGAGAGAGAGAGAGAGAGAGAGAGATCACTGTGTATTATATGTAGCATTTACTACCGTGACCATAACTTTCTGGCACCAAATTCTTGAGCCTTTCGTTAAAACGAACACTCTGACCGAGCATGAAAATAGAAGCAGTGGTTGTTATCAGAGTCAGCGAGTGCATCAGTATGTAGTTGTCCCCCTTTACTAGTTCTTTCACCTTTTCCAGCTGTCGGCTTGCTACCGCACCTCCACTACTTCCGGTTCCCTCCCACCTCTCCTGAAACGCCTTCCTTTCAGCTTGAAACTGCGTGTTTACAGTTGTGTAAACTGTAGCGCTGGGGCCTTTGCAGCAGGATCCGATTGATATTACACCAACTGCTCTTTGAGTTGTTTTGTTTTTTCAGTGTTGTGCGTGCGTGTGCGTGCGTGCGTGCATGCGTGCGTGCGTGCGTGCGTGCGTTCGTGCGTTCGTGTGTGTGTGTGTGTGTGTGTGTGTGTGTGTGTGTGTGTGTGTGTGTGTGTGTGTGTGTTTGTGTGTTTATGGGGTTAGTAGTGGCGCTGTGTAATTGCTGGCCGCTGTATCTGTCATTGTGATCGTTAGTGATGCCAGGTACAGATCGTAATACTGCGCCTTTCCTCCAAACTTATTGCAACAGACAACTATCCCTCATCCCCTGCCCCCCCCCCCCCCCCCCCACCCCCCACCTCCCAGCACACACACACACGGTCACCCACCCAACTACCTGCAAAAAAAGAAGGGGGAGTGGGGGGGGGGGGTAAGAGGAAGAAGGACAAAAAAGAAAAAGAAAAAACACAAAAAAACGAAGAAACGAAAACCATCGCTACCACCACAAGAAGAAGAACGAAAAAAGCAGCAGCGGTAACGACAACACCGAACTGTATTAACGTGAAATTCTTTCGCCATTCATGAAATATTCATCTAGCTTTATTTCTGCCCCCTGCTGCTGTTTGGATGCAGTGCAGGTCATCTACGTATGGCTTGCCGAGTGGGGCAAACCGCAGGGTTCTGCCCGCTATCAGTGTTGCACCCCAGTAACAAGTTCACACATCACGGCTTTCCGATTGCGACGTCTGTTGCGGGGAATATGAGATGTTACATGTCAGGGTTATTTCTGTAAATATTGCACTCAGACACATACATGATACATGCAGCTGCGGAATATGTAGGCACTCGTAGATTAAAACCTCTTTTTTTTATCAACAGCGGATTATCCTCCGTGCGATTTAAACAAAATGAGGGTGCGTTTAAACGATGGGCATCATGCATCACGCTACTCCGAAGAAGAAAAAACATGCATACGGTAAACAAAACTGAAGTAAGGGGAAAAATGAAGTTGTCTAGGAGGCAAACTTTTCGTACACACACACACACACACACACACACACACACACACACACACACACACACACACACACATGAATGCACTCACACATGCATTAACGCACTCACACACACACACACACACACACACACACACACACATCCAGACATGCAAACACACACAGAGACAGGAGGGGGGGGGGGGGGGCAAGAAAAAACGAAAGAGCAAAACATGTGTCTGTTTAAATAGGTCTTGAAGAGGAGGAGCGTATCGTGGCAACCAGCCAGCTAACATCACGATTACCATACAACCATCACACAAACAACCTGTGGTCCACTTCACTAGCCAAACTGACCTTTGTTTGTATTCATTTTCTGAGACGAGATTAATAAAGCAATCTTGAGTCTTGAGTTTTAGTGCAACAGGGCGTTCTCGCTGCTTGCTTCTTACTCGTGGTTTGACTTATTTAACAATAACAATATACTTTATTTATCCCAGCGGGAAATTAAAGCTGTCGTTCGATCTAAACGCACAACGAAGAATTGAATAATTGATTTTGTTGCACTTGAATGAACCTTTCTTTTCTCTGGCGGGTGGGGTGGTGACGGTGGTCGATTTTAAAGTAGCATTTGGTATTTTCTTGTACTCTGTATCGCTCTGATAATTATGACCTTCGCTTGCCTGCATAGTGGATGTGACTTGATTTCTGCTTGGGAAACTTGTTTTGAGGGCTTTCACTTTTGTTAAGCACCGATACTCTTGAACACGTTGTGTCCGGCTGCCTCATTGTTTCGAAAAATTGTTAATAAGTCAACTGTGGATATCGATATGAAATTAGTATTGACTATTTTGCCGGTGTAGTTTTGACCTGATTGTAATTGAATTGAGACATGAGAAGAACTTTGAATGTGTAGCGACCTATGACGGTGCTTCTCCGTCCTGGGGTGACCCTCGGCGGTTGGTACTACCGACCGATAGGCGTTAAAAAAAAATTAAGTACAAAATAAACATCTCCGCTGTAAATGCATCGCGAGCACTGAGTCTTAACCCTTTCACTGCCATAATGTCATTTGAAAACAGCCAAGAAAAATGCGAAATTTGAAATCCTTAAGCCTTTTTGTTTTCTTTTTTGCATTAGCACGTGAAGTAATTTTCATCAAAACGCACAATATTGAAAGTAGATTTGTTATGGTACCGGAAAGTGTACAGTTTGCAGGTGTATGAACGCATTTTTCAGCCCGGGATATTTTATAGGCTTGGGCAGTGAAGGGGCTAATTCTGTCCTCAGATTTACACACCCTCCCGTATTCTCCGCTCTGCTTCGGATACTGTCAGCCTCCAGATTGCTCGTGGCAGACTGTCCACTGTTGGTTCCCGGGCCTTTACGCCTTCGGTCCCGCAGCATGGAATGACCTTCCCCTTTCCCTCCCACTTGACCCCTTCAGACCTAACCTCAAGACACTTCCTTTTGTTACACAGTAGACATACCATGTCTTCCGCCATCTCGCTGCTGTCTTCCTCCGCCGTAGTTTAACACCTGTTTACTATCTGTTTTAGTTGTTTGTAAACTGTATGTGGTGTTCTGGTGTGTGCGGACGCCCGTGTGTGCATGTAGTATGGTTTGTGGGACACAGTTTTGCGGTGTTGAAATACTTTAGCTATTATTAATCTCTAAAAGAACTATGTTGTTTGTTGCAGCCGGAGCCGGGCGCTGGGTATGCAGAAAGCGCAGCTGTTGACGTACAACAGTTGAAGGTAAGAATCCAGTTTCTGGCTGTGTGTTTGCTCAGTTCTACATCTGTTGCTTGTTTCTAAACGTGTGTGGATCACACCACTGCAGATATCCTAATGCGCTGTTTTCGTTCACTGACATTGCCGCATCTTTGTGTGTCTTTGCTTTGCTTGTAAGTGAGTGGTTGGATATTTTTACCGCGTTTCAAACTGTATTCCTGGCTTTATTCCGTCGGAATTGATCACTTGTCGATAATGTTCCACTGTCCATGTCCTTATTTTTAATTGGCTATTTCTAAATGTGACAAGACTGTCTCGCTTTAACTACCCCCTCTTTGCACCGCTATGTGCTACTATAGTGATTGCATGTCAGTACTTACTTGTTTGCCTTGTTTTTATCATGGTGGGTTATCCAGTTGTTAATGTCACAGAATTATTTCATTGCTCCTTTTGTGTTGTTTTGATTCATCAAACCTACCAGACCGGCCGCGAACAACATGCATCATCCAGTTAAACGCGCTGTTCATCTGTTTTGCCCTGCTTGACGACATTCACCGGAAGGCTGTCCATAAATCTTGCTTATCCTGAGGCTTGTATTGAATAGCAGGTTTCCGCTGACTGCCGGGTAGGCTGTGCGACTGATAAAGATTAGACGTGAGCCCTTTTACTGGCTGTGCGCGATCGACTTCAAAAGGTGACACGCAAAAATACTGGCTTGCTTCCGTTCCCCATCGCCCCCACCCCTCAAAAAAAGAAAAGAAAAAAAGAAAAGAAAGAAAGAAAGAAAAAAAGGCAGCCATAAAAAAACAGTTTCTCTTGCGGAGTGGAATGTGCAAGGCTCAGTGAAACGACCTTTTGATTCCCGCTGTATGATTTATATCTGCACATCGATGCAGGGATTGGAGGTGGTGGAGGAGTGACTTTAATGATGATACAGATTTTGCAGGATTAGCATAGCTGCCTGTCCATAACCACTGTTTCCCCATCAGAGTCTCCGTGACGTGCCGCGGGACGCCAGCCTGGATTCCTTTCATTGTTTACGTCGGTAATCTTGTGGACCGATTCGTCGTCGCCATCTTCACCGCCTTGTCAATACTTGATGTTTGCGCAGAACGCGGAGAAAGAAAAGAGAAAAAGAAAAAGAACGGCTGTAATTTGTTTCTAAGTGATAATGCTGGTGATCCTCATGATGACGAAATGCTCATGCTGCCATTGCTGTTGCTGACGATACTGACAAGGAGAAGGAGGACAGTGACGATCATCATTGACCATCTCCGTCCGTGAATTTGTTATCGGAATTTGTTACCCAGTAACACGACGTGCGGCAGCGATTCCGCTAAAGAAAGAAACGACGTTGAGAGTATGCTGAAATTTTGTCAAGACGGTTTCCAGAGATTAGGAAGCGGACAAAAGAGCTGAACACAGAAGAGGACACTATCATCGGGGTGTGAAGAAGAAACGCCGGCCGTGAATGCACTCATCAAGAATGACGCAACACTTGAAAATAACAGAAATGGGCTACTGTCACTGGGGTTGCTCAAGTAGTTAGCGATCTTATTTAGAGCGCAATAGCCTCGGCGCGCGGCGTACATCAGGAAGTAGATATCTGTCACCATACCATGGAGACGTTGATCAACTTTTGTGACGTTTTTCTCTGAATGGAGTGGGCAGTGTTCCTCCCTCAGTCTGAAGGTCGTCCCCGTCCTGGTGAGCTGGTCTGACTCAGTGCTAATCCGCTCGGCTGGTAGGAAAAAGGATCCCGGTTCGATTCTGCTTTGGCTCAGCTTTTTGTTTCTTCAGAAGTTGTAGATCGAGGGCACTGTCTTGTGTCTTTGCCTCCGCATTTGACAAAGCGTTGACATGGGTAACTCCACTGTGAAATGCAGTCATTGTGGTGGTGACAGCCTAGCCTTCGGTATCGTCTCTCTTCCGCCACCGTCTGGGATCTCGATCCCCCTCGGTGCGTCTTCGGGGACAATCCAACGTTAATGACGGGTAAGAACTGAGAATAACAGCGGCAACAACAAAGTTAGGTCAGTATTGTCAGGCTCGGCAGGCAGCCTGTCACAACCTACAGGACAGCACTACGTCAGCAGTCAGTTAGTCACAGTCTACAGGACAACACTACGTCAGCAGACGGTTACAGCCTACAGGACAACACTACGTCAGCAGTCAGTCATCCATAGTCTACAGGACAACACTACGTCAGCAGACGGTTACAGCCTACAGGACAACACTACGTCAGCAGTCACATCCTACAGGACAGCACTACGCCAGCAGTCAGTCAGTCTCAGCCTACAGGACAACACTAAGTCAGCAGTCAGTCACAGCCTACAGGACAGCAGGCTCCTTCAGGGTGAGACAGAGAGTCTCCATGCCAAACGGAGTTAGGTTACGGCGGAGCTGTATAGGCATTGGTGGCGAACGACAGAAGCAGAACGCAGGTCATCTCTCAGCCACAGGACTGCAAGTGTGAGCCTGCAACGAAAGGACGCAGGAGACAGCTGGGGTTGGAGCTGAACCACATTGTACTTGGCATTTGCCTGCACAGTCTCTCCTGTTGCAGATTAACTCCCTGCACATTAGTTCGGGAACTGCACCTGCACAACTGAACTCCGTGGGTTTTTTGCACGCAGTGCTGACCCCCTTTTTCTCCCGCGAGACAGTGCTTGAAAGTTGTTTTTCTCTGTTGAGAAGAACCGTGCAATATGGCCGACTTATTTCCATTCCGGGCGTCTTTACTTTTTGTTCTTCGCGTCGTGCTTCGGTTGCTATTGCTTCTCTACTGCCTTCTTCGTTTTGACAGTGTAGTTTACATTTGGTTGTTCAACGACAGCAACTATTCCTCTATAGAGGAATGCTTACAGCACCAAAACATGCAAAAGGTCACACACACACACCACACACACACACACACACACACACACACACACAACACACACACACACACACACACACACACACCTCCGCACACACACACACACACACACCCCACACACACACACCACACACACACACACACACACACACCCACACACCAACACACACACACACACCACACACACACACACACACAACACACCACACACACACACCACACACACACACACACACCCTCACACACACCCCCACACACACACACACACACACACACACACACACACACACACACACACACACACCACACACACACACACACACACACACCCGCACAACACACACCACACATACACACACCACTCTCACACTCAAACACACATACACAAGCTTATACACACCACTCTCTCTCTCTCACACACACACACATACACACACGCACGCACGCACGCACGCACGCACGCACGCACACACACACACACACTGAAAAAAGAATAGTTGAAGAAAAGGGGACGGGGGGGTGTGTGGGGGGGGGGGGGGGGGGGGGGGCAATACAAGTCTTAAAATGTATGTACTTAATGTTGATGTTGTCTTGTTATTAATGCGGATGAGTGCAAATCGCCAAACGCAAGCAACACGACGGAAACTTCCTGTCTCATCGCTTTATTGACCCTTTCCCTGCCAAAGAATAATTATGTACTGAATACCGGTCCAAAAGGGAATATAATTTATCCACGAAATGTCCATTTTCATAAATTTGTCCAGTATAAGAGAACATGAAAAAGTTTCAGTTCAAGCAAGACCGCACTTTTAGCAAACAGAAAACCCTTTTGCCAAGATTTCTTATGACATCGTAAGGGAAGCGGGTGGGTTAAAAAATCTTTAAGGGGAAAAAGCTAAACAAAAACCGATAGCAGAATTCCGCTGAGTTGCTATATACCTCCCCAGTAAGATCCGCATTTAATTCTGTGCACAGCTCTGGCTGAGCTCCTGCTAAAACCACTTTAATCCTAGGGACAATATTGTCACAGAAGATGATGCATTTTCAAAGAGAAGCCTCGCATGCCTGTGCATGATAATGACAACAGAAAGGACATTCGAACATCACGTGCCTTGTGCTTTACGACAGTAGCTGAGCTGGTTGAAACAGCGTCGTAATGGCGTTATTATCGTGTTGGTTGGACATTTAGACGCCTAACTTGCATGTTTACGGGAATGGAGAATGAACGGTAATGTTCGCTCCCCTTTCGCCGGCAGGCTCACACCGCACTGCATTATCATGAGCACGATAACTATACTCAGACTCAAAATATAAGCAACTTTGCGCATTATGTTCACATCAGTAAACTACTTCCACAAAACCTCTACAAGCGAAAAGTTTATACGCAGGTCTACCTCCGGGCAACATCCAGTCAGTCTGACACGTACTCTACACCGCGTGGAGGACACGTGAGAAACGTAAGTAAGTAAGTAAGTTGGTGTTTTTCGCCCAGTCAGCCGGTACGGTTATATCAGGGCGATTGTGAGAAACGTGCCAGATGTGTGTATTAATGGACGTACGAGTCAACCCATTTAGGTTCAATAGTCATTAAACTGATGCCACCGGATGGAAAACTTTGATTAGGTTCTACATGCAGTTCACTTTCAAGTATCAGTTTGCAGCCAGCAGGCTTTTTGCCAAGTATGCATAATACAAACAGCTAGAAAATGTGAAAAATATCCATAAAACAGTGTCAGTGATTTGACAAAATCCTTACCAGCTCTCTTAGATCTTACCTGATTTTATCTGGTGAGACTATGAAACGTATTAGACTGCCTACTTCTTAAAGTAGCCTAACGTTTTGGCCGTTGAGTGCATTTCGCCTTGTCATTTTGAAACGTTTCAGTTAAAAAAACGAGTTGGCATTTTGTCACGCTTAGCTTATATATATAATTTGCCCTAGGTAAATAAAATAAGCAATGCAACAGGCATGACAAATCAGGGTCCTCGTAGATCCCTAGAGGAATCGGCATTCAGCATGGCCATTGGCCGACTCGGCGGTCAGTTACCAAGCAGTGACCAAGGCATTGCTCCATTGGATCTACAAAATCACCAGTTGCCATGTCTTAACCTTGATCATCTCATGATGTTTTGTGGAGGAGGTGGGGGGGGGGGGGGGGGGGGGGGGGGGGGGGGGGGGGGGGCGAGGAGGGGGGAAGGGGGAGAGGGAAGAACACAACCACTTCGTAGGAAACGGTAATGCGGAAAAGCTTAGCTGATATGGACATTTCATCAGAACTTAGGAGACAGACAGGATTATCTCTGTCAAACTCGCTTGAAGTCTAATATGATAAAAACAGATTGGGTATGATCAGCCGTCAGAGGGGAAAAAGAAGGAAGAGGGAAAGCAGTACACAGCCATCCTTCTGACTGTGATTTTAGTCATCTTTTCCTTATTTTTGTGGTATATTTTGTGCGTGTAACTTGGGACGCGTTCTGCACCAGACACTACAACTTTGGTAACGAGCATTCCTACGATCGATGCTTTTTACACATAATACATCTTTGCACGACTGACGCGTTAAAGATTAGAGGCACACTCCGGTGTAGCCATCGTTTCGGCTTGTTTTGCGTCTTTTGACAACTTACTGATCCCCCCTCCCCCCCCCCCAAACCCCCCCAAAAGAAAAAAAAGAAAGAAAAAAGAAACAACAAAAAACACGTAATTTTTGGATTTGGTTTGTGTCCCCGTCTTCACGTTGTCACATGTTTGGTTTATGGTTTTGCTGCTTCGATTAATAATAATAATTTAAAAAATAAATTAAAGGACGATAAAAAAAAAAAAGGTGCTGGAACGAAATAATTAGGTCAGGGGGGGGGGGGGGGGGGGGGGGGGGAGGGGGGGGGGGGAAGCACAACTAGGACGATATTTTATGATTAATCAGACAAACAAAATTGTTTTTAGCAGGGTGCTTCATCTTCTTTTTTTGCTGTTGTTGTTGTCGCTGCTGTTGCATAGCTACCTAAGATCTGATCTTGTTTGTTCTTCTTTTTGTGCTTTTTGATGATGTTGTTATTGCTGTTGGCTGATAGCAGGGACAGTTAGTAAGAATAGGCTATTGCTTAAAATCTCAATGCATAGGTAATAATTGTTACAGTTCAGAATTATGTTGTTGTTGTTGTGCTTCTTTGACACTTTCGCTTCCAGAGATGTCCTGCCGGTGCAGTATTCGTCCAGGAACAGTAGCAGCGATAAATGAAAGCCAGAAATGGGCCCTCTGACAATGCGCTACGTGCTGGAGTTGAAGCAGGACCTCACAAGACCGGCCATGGGGAAGCACTTTGCCAGGGACAGCGTGGGATGGTCTAACGGCGGGGAATGGGTTAGAGTCACGCGCAGTGGGATACCACGGACGCAGACATTTAGGTTCCACAGCTGCAGACAACCCGGCACTATCGTATTGCTGTTCTCTATGTAAAGCCTGGAGCGGATCAGAATAAGCCTTGCATGCTTCACCTGCTGCCAGAAGAAAGCAGCCCGAGTTTCTGGAATTAAGTGCAAGTGCGAGTTGATGTCTGTAGATTCTTATAATGATGTATACGCAAAAAAGTATCGTTTTATGTCATAATGATGTTGATGATCATGACGATGATGAGAGTACTGACGACGGTGATGAGGACGTCGAGGAGGAGGAAGTGATGCAGCTTCTGAAGAAAACGAAACGGGGAAATCGGTGTTTAGAAAATTCCAAGTGTAACTCGCTTCATTAAGAAACGTAGGTGTGAAATTCATTATTGGTCTGTCTGCTCTAGTGCAGAATGTTCGACAAATTAGTCGGGATTGGGGTGTGTGTGTGGGGGTGGGGGGGGGGGGGGGGGGGTGGGGGGGGGGGGGGGGAGGTTTGGAAGTCTTCAGTAGCGTGCAGAACTCATTAACAAGAGGGCGTAGGCTTCTATCTCGCATTACTTCCTTCTACTCCCTTAAATCACCCCCCCCCCCCCACCCCCCTCCACACACACACTCCAAACCCTCCCAGTTGGCGACCAGCAGTTGGTTGTTTCTCTGTGGGCCGGGCCTGACAGTGACCGCTCATTAAGAGGTCGACATTCCTATTGCATTCCGCTAATTACCCCTGAAATAGTCTGCCTATCAGGCGGAATCGGCATCGTCAGCTGCTGCGTGCGCCGGTCCTCTCGCCCGACGACCGTCTGTCATGCCATGCACACGACCGCTCCCTCGGTCAGTACACACAGAGAGAACAGGCGCCCAACGTCGTTTGAGTTTGACAAACTGCTTTAGCTGTGCTGATGTTGTAGCGTTCCCTAGCTGAACACTGGGCATCCCTCGATATATGCAACTTTATACTGACAGTGTGGTCCATAGGGTGAGAGGAGTGCATTTGTGGCCGTTTGAACATTATTTTAAATATTTATTCAGTCACATAGGCAGCTACCCGCCGTCTTCGGGGGATTTATCTCCATTTCTGGAGGGTGTATGCTGTTACGTGAGGAGCTTATGAGGCACAATATCAGGATAAGGCACACCCCACCAAACGACCGCTGGCCTACCTTCTTCCTCCTAAAGCCGGTCGCACACTGAGGAAGCGGCCAGTCTGAGACGCGCCTCCCGTTGTTCGTGGCGCGATTTGCCAGCGGCGCGGCCGAGTCAGGATTGATGAAACAGCGAAACGCACGCCAAGCGTGGCGTGATGGTGGCCGGAGAAGGCAAGTCTCACGATGATGATGTGGGGCTTAATGTCCTTAGATGTCGGGGTGACATAATTATTAGGGACAACCAAGTCTCCTGATGATGATGATGAAGTGATGCTTTATGTCCTCAGATGTCAGTTGACATATTAGGGACAGGTTGTGACCAATGCCGAAGCACGGTGCAATAAATCTTTACGTCCACGGAAACCAGAAGGCTCGTTAGGACGGACAGTCCAGGACGTCCACCTCGACTCTCACACAGCTCCTGAACCATGTGACCAAGTCTCCTTGGAGTAGTTTCCCCTTTATAACATGCGTCCATTCTTCGCTCGCTTTTCATAGGCCGAATCCCGCGTCGAGCGTTTGATAAATAGAGCCAGCCCTATTTTGCGCGTCAAACGATTCCGACGCACGGCGGAATGTCGCTTGAAGATTTGCAGCGCGTTACAAGAACCGCACACAGGTCAACAACTCAAATCTTGCTTCGCCGTTGACGCGCGGCCCCTCCTCGCGTTGGTTAGCTAGTTAATTAGTTGGTCTGTGCTCTGAGCCCAGTCAACCACAGCCTTCCTCGCGTTGGTTAGCCAGTTAATTAGTTGGTCGGTGCTTTGAGCCCAGTCAACTACAGCCCTCCTCGCGTTGGTTAGCTAGTTAATTAGTTGGTCGGTGCTTTGAGCCCAGTCAACCACAGCCCTCCTCGCGTTGGTTAGCTAGTTAATTAGTTGGTCGGTGCTTTGAGCCCAGTCAACCACAGCCCTCCTCGCGTTGGTTAGCTAGTTAATTAGTTGGTCGATGCTTTGAGCCCAGTCAACCACAGCCCTCCTCGCGTGCGATGGACGGAAGAGCACGGTGGGAGTCACGTTTTTCACATGCCGTGTCCGGGTGCAGGGGGCGTTGCTCTGTCTGGCCAGGCTTTGAGGTGTAGCGGCGTTGCTCTGTCTGGCCAGGCTTTGAGGTGTAGCGGGGTGGCTCTGTCTGGCCAGGCTTTGAGGTGTAGCGGGGTGGCTCTGTCTGGCCAGGCTTTGAGGTGTAGCGGGGTTCCTCTGTCTGGCCAGGCTTTGAGGTGTAGCGGGGTGGCTCTATCTGGCCAGGCTTTGAGGTGTAGCGGGGTGGCTCTGTCTGGCCAGGCTTTGAGGTGTAGCGGCGTTGCTCTGTCTGGCCAGGCTTTGAGGTGTAGCGGGGTGGCTCTGTCTGGCCAGGCTTTGAGGTGTAGCGGGGTGGCTCTGTCTGGCCAGGCTTTGAGGTGTAGCGGCGTGGCTCTGTCTGGCCAGGATTTGAGGTGTAGCGGGGTGGCTCTGTCTGGCCAGGCTTTGAGGTGTAGCGGCGTTGCTCTGTCTGGCCAGGCTTTGAGGTGTAGCGGGGTGGCTCTGTCTGGCCAGGCTTTGAGGTGTAGCGGCGTTGCTCTGTCTGGCCAGGCTTTGAGGTGTAGCGGCGTTGCTCTGTCTGGCCAGGCTTTGAGATGTAGCGGCGTTGCTCTGTCTGGCCAGGCTTTGAGGTGTAGCGGGGTGGCTCTGTCTGGCCAGGCTTTGAGGTGTAGCGGCGTGGCTCTGTCTGGCCAGGCTTTGAGGTGTAGCGGCGTTGCTCTGTCTTGCCAGGCTTTGAGGTGTAGCGGCGTTGCTCTGTCTGGCCAAGCTTTGAGGTGTAGCGGCGTTGCTCTGTCTGGCCAGGCTTTGAGGTGTAGCGGTGTTGCGCTGAGTTGTTTCACGCGGCTTTTTTCGCTGGACTATTTTCACGACGGACTGTAACAAGACCTTGTGGTCTGCTGTCAGGCTCAATGTCCACATCAACCACCAACTGTAGTCGGGACGGAGGAAGTGTGTGTGTGTGTGTGTGTGTGTGTGTGTGTGTGTGTGTGTGTGTGTGTTGTGTGTGTGTGTGTGTGTGTGTGTGTGTTGGGGAGGGCAGTAAGTGGGTGGGGGTTATACCTGACACTAAATGCTGCGCTGTCAACACCAAAACAGCTGTGTTTTTCACTTTAATGTGTCATAAGCTGTACGGGACAAAGTCATACGACAGTGTCCATAGACCAGAACCACTGACGACAAACAACTGAAGCAATGAGCATGCGAAGAACACTTCATTCGTATAAGCAGTTACTGTTAACATTCCGACCTGTAACTGGAAAGAAATGAAGCTGCAATTTCAACCTGTGCCAAGTGCCTGTGCTGCATACAGTCTTTTCCGACACCGGTCTCCGGTCCAGGTTGTGTGATTCCAGTGCGCATTTCGCGGCTGTTCGGTTCCACTTCGAGCCAGAATGGCTGAGAATGCGAGCGACTATCTCCCGTAATCCATTAGAGAATTAGAGGTGTTTGCACGCTGTGATGTACTTTTTGGGAACGAAACTTTAAAGTCGCGCCCCATCACCTTCACGCTGTCCAGACGACCACGTCCGTTGTGATCATTGTTAGGGCTGAGGAGAAACTTTATTGACTGAATTTGCATTGCGGTAAAAACAAAACAACTACATAAACAAATAAACAAAAAGCTGTGAAATGTATAAAAAAAAAGCACCCCCCAAAAAAAAGAAGAAGCGCACACACACACACACACACACACACACACACACACACACACACACACACACACACACACACACACACACACACACACACACACACACACACACAAGCAACTACTGAACAACCAGAAACACCTACATGCCGGCGAACGTAAAATTACTGAATAATTGTAATGATGTTCGAGAACATGTCACACTCGACATAGGGTACTGTCATTTGCACTTAATAATAATAATAATAATAATGGAAATTTGTAAAGCGCCTACCCTGCGGCTCAAAGCGCTGAACAAGCATACACACATAATGTACATCGAGATGGAAAGTGTTATCCCCCCCCCCCCCCACACAAAAAAAGAGGATATATCGACAAGTGTTCAAGCATAATTATACAAAAGATGCACACACACACACACACGCACACGCACACGCACACACACGCACACGCACACACACGCACACACACGACACACACACCACACACACACACACACACCACACACACACACACACACAACACACACACATACACATACACACACACTGTACAGACTGATGGGAGTGAAGGACAATGTGGTTTAACTGAAACATTCTGAGAAGAGAAATGTCTTGAATTGACTTTTGAAGGAAGAAAGAGTAGCAGAGTGCCTGATGTCTTGGGGGAGATTGTTCCAGATGTGGGGGCCAAAGTGTGAGAAAGTGCGAAAACTCTCCCATCACCCCGGCTAAGTGCAAATGACAGTACCCTGTGTCGAGTGTGACATGTTCTCGAACAGTGGAAAATGAGGAGGAAAAGACGTAAATCCGCACTGGGCTTAAAGGTAGCTACCTGTCAGCTGGAGCCGTAATCCCGGCGGTTAGAGCAAAGCGGAGACTTAAAGGCAATAGACTGCTTGGTGCGCCCCCACAACGACTATTCGTACATGTACCATCCGCGGCACTGGTGTGAGAAGGCACGCGCCTTTAAGCAGCAGGGTAAGAGGGTATCGAGAAACTGTCCACGAGATCGGTCAACGGTCTGTAGTTTTGAGCCCCAGACAAATTGGGTGGGATGGAAATAAAGTCGCTGTTTTCGTGTTGTGCTCCAAAGTCGTCTGTAATTTCCTTCCTCTTAGAACGCGAAATTCAAGAGTCATCTCCACTCTCTCTCTTTCGCTGTGTGTGTGTGTGTGTGTGTGTGTGTGTGTGTGTGTGTGTGTGTGTGTGTGTGTGTGTGTGTGTGTGTGTGTGTGTGTGGCGCGCGCGCGCGTGCGCGCGCGCAGTTGTATACTCGAACGAATACAAGCGCGCAAACTATAATATATATTTAAATATAACTAGGATGGTGGTAATGTGGAGTAACACTGAAGCACTAGAAAAGGTTTCTGAATGCCCCCCCACCCCCCAAAACAAAAATAATATATATAAAAAAATGATATTTTATGTAGTTTTATTACATTCAGCCAAGGTCATTGCATGCCACATTTAATTCAAACCTCACTGCAACTCTGGCTGATGTTCTAGCTGCTGTCATTTGGCATACGGTAGTTTAAGCGTGATACTTTTTGAGACCCCCCCTCCTCTCCACCAGCACGTAAATACTGCCAGTATTATGCTAACTGAGTAATTATCGTCGGATTTACGAGTTTTGCAGCTGAGCAGTTAATATAAAACGCTCATTACATTCTGAGAATGGAAAGCTAACGATCTTTTGATAGCCGTGCTATTTTGATTTTGGTGCAAACCTACGAACCGTGCGCAGTTTGGCAACTGCTCATCTTCATGCAAATGGCGCGGCCCTACGCGTGTTGCGTCTCGTTACCGTCGCCCTTAAATCAGCGCCAGTGTTTGCCGGGTGCAGTCACGTGGCTTTGGGGGGACGGCTGAGCGATGCTCGCCAACCTCCGTCTGCTGGGGCTCTCGCCACCGTAGCGCGCGTGCTCACACATACACATACACACGTAAACACGCGCACGCACGCACGCTGACATACACACACACACACACACACACACACACACACACACACACACACACACACACCACACACACACACACACACACACACACACACACATGTACACGCATACACACAAGCCCGCGTGCACACACACCTGCACACACACCTGCACACACACATACACGTGCACAAACTCACACACACACACACACACACACACACACACACACACACACACACACACACACACACACACACACACACACACACACACACACACACACACTCTCTCACCCCACAAACCCCAAAACAACTGATTTGTATGCGTTTCCTCACCCTGTCGGCCCTAGGCTAAGAGTTAGTTTTTAATCAGTAAACGCTGAAATTTGTAACAAACATGCAGGCTATGCGACAGTAATGTTCAAACGCAGAGCCAATAACTTAGTGATGTTACAATAAAGTTAAAACTCAGCACCGATAAGAATTTCACTGAGAAAAAAGCTGTCAGAATCTCCACGGACTTGAATGAGCCACCGATGAGCTACTCTGAGTGACGTACTGTCACAGGCAATGTTTCGTATCCACTGTATAAAATCCCGTCTGAGCGCACTTTCAAAATATTTTCCCATAAGAGCGCAGAATGATAACCAATTTTGACGCGTGAAATGAAGGCAGATATGGCATTCCCTTTAGCGCACAGCAGTCCGACAGTCCAACTCCGCACTTGCTTACATCTTGCGGGACACTTTTTAGCGGCAGGACGTCACTGTAGCGTCTTGCGATAGCCACCTCCGGTATCTGTGGCAGGTTGATGAGGAACTCGCGGACGGTCTCAGTTCCACTTCAAATGGAAGCCGGTCCTCCGTCTCATCGGCTGTATAATGGGGAGTTGAGTCTTTCTCATCGGCTGTATAATGGGGAGTTGAGTCTTTCCCATCGGCTGTATAATGGGGAGTTGAGTCTTTCTCATCGGCTGTATAATGGGGAGTTGAGTCCGTCTCATCGGCTGTATAGTGGGGAGTTGAGTCTTTCTCGTCGGCTGTATAATGGGGAGTTGAGACAATTTTTTCATCGGCTGTATAGTGGGGAGTTGAGTCCTTCTCATCGGCTGTATAGTGGGGAGTTGAGAACGATGAGTTAGACTGGATGACGGCCTCGAGGATTTCACAGTCACTTACCTGAAAATGATATAGATGAAAACACCCGACAGGATCAAAAGACACGGTTTTGGGGGTAACAATCTGAAACAGAACGAGGCCAGAGCGCTTGTACAGATCAACAAACAAGAGAGTGTATTAGCGCTCGAAAGAAATCACACAAACACAAGGAAGATCTGAATCGCATCCAAGTAAATATAAAGTACATAAAATCCACCAGATTGGGCATGGAGCATTAAGAAAAGGACAGCACAAAACAGTGCACATTTTCGGGGTAGAATCCTTTTTCAAATAACACACGGGGACACCAACGGTTATCTGACAAACAAACGACGAATAACAAAAATGAAGACTTATTTTCGGCTGGATGAAGTCTTGTCGGTCAAGATGTGCAGAGCTAATGAAGCCTGAGTATATAGTTAACGCCCAGTCAACCGTGAAAGTCATAGGAAGACGTCATGAGGTCAGAAGTAAAAGTCAGATTGATTGTTAAAGGCACACTTCCCTGGAGGACTGGGAGTAAATGAAGTTGAATGAACCGAGAAAGTAGAGTTAGAATGGCGGCGATCCTAGAAGAGACTCACGCAGTGTTGTGTTCTGGCAGACTCCAAATTTAGAGAAGAAAGAACTTTTGATAGTTTCTGACTCTTTGCAAACGGCACATTCATTTATGCGTCCGCGGTAAACTCACAGAACAGAAACGACAGAACAGGGAAGGATGGGGGCAGAGAGAGAGAGAGAGAGAGAGAGAGAGAGAGAGAGAGAGAGAGAGAGAGAGAGAGAGAGAGAGAGAGAGAGAGAATGTGTTTGGAAGTAAGGATAAAGCTAGAGGAGGGAGGATAGCAACGTGTGGGTTAATTTCACAAACTGACTGTGATAAAGCCAACCATGGATGCATCACGACTGCCGAATTCGTAAACAGTTTTAGTTCTGGGCAAGGACTGAGAGAAGGGGGCAGGTCAGAGAGAGAGAGAGAGAGAGAGAGAGAGAGAGAGAAGAGAGAGAGAGAGAGAGAGAGAGAGATTGCTGGGAGGATGCAGGGGTTGGGATGGGGGTAGCAGTGACGCTGTATCCCACCAACAGCCACAATGATTTAACAGTTAGGCCAGAGCGGGCTACAAGGGGCAGCAATTTGTGCAAAGGTCGCGTTCTGCAAATCACGCCCCTCGCTGCCGCGTTGTGCAAATAACACGACATACTCCCTGCAATTTGCCACCCTTGTACTTCAGCGTTGGCCTGCTGTGTGTGTGTGTGTGTGTGTGTGTGTGTGTGTGTGTGTGTGTGTGTGTGTGTGTGTGTGTGTGTGTTCGTTCGTGCGTGCGTGTATGCGTTCAGTTCAGTTCAGTTCAAGATGATATCTATGCATTCGGGAAAGTCCATAAATATGCGCCCCACCCCGTCTCTCAGAAGTTTCCCCAAAGTTGTCTTTGAAACGGTTCCAGTGTTCGTCTGATTAACGATGGCCCTTTTTCGTCCTTTCAAAGAAAATCGTCTAGCGCTTCCTCTTTCAACACCTCTCTCTTCCAGGCGATCGATAGTGTGATCGCTGGCTTTGTGCCCGCAGGTAGTGTCTAAAGCTTCTCAACACTTCAGATCTTCCGAGAAGCAAGCCACTTGTGAGGGTTGCTTTGCTCGCCAGTCTATCTGCTCGGTCGTTTCCCTTCACTCCGGCATGTCCAGGGCAGTACACCCACTGGATCGAAGGTGGATGTAGACCATCGACACATTCCAGTCTGGGCTTCCCATTCCACTTTTCACTTTTTGTAACAAGCTCATTGAATCTGTGAGGATGATGGCATGTGTGGTCTGACTGTCACCTCTTGAGGCAATCCAGCGGACGGCATTGGTGACTGCTTCCACCTCCGTTGTCAAGCTAGCGGTTGAGACCGTATAGGCTGCACTATCTTCATGGATGCTACACCTTGCTTGACAGTGAAGCCCCACCCTTACTGGCCTTTGGTGACAGAGCCATCAGTGTACACTATGAGGTCTTGCAGTTTGCTGTTTTCATAAACATGTATGTACATGCGTAAACATGTATGTGCAATAGTTGATTATTTCTTGCAGGAAGTGAGGCAGTTAGTCTCCGTGGGAAAAGCTAGCAGCTGTAGTGAAGCGATAGCCAGTCTTTGCCATGGTCTGGTGTTCAAAATGCATGTCTTTACCTAGTGTGAAGTGACCGCGACTGATTTACTACGAATTTTGCCTGAGTGTAGAGGAGAAGATTTCACTCCCTGTTCTTGCTCGGGCTGCAAGGTGTATCATTTCGGTGCACAGCCAGATGCACGAATTAGTTACTGGGTTCAGTACCGCCCTATCCATCCCACTCCCTCAGATCTTTTTAACAGAAATCAGTAGCTCAGTATTAGTGAAATTCATGTGGCAGATGTGGGCATGCCAGCTGAGGTGTTGAGATTCTCCTTCTTGATCAACCGGGGGTCTGTTTTTTTCCATGTGCCTCCAGACATAGATGCCTACACAGCAACTTGTTTGACTTCCCGTGTCCGACGAAACTTGCCCCCCTTCTTTTATATTCTCTCCCTTCGTCATCCGTAATCAATCTCGAGCCAGACTTGCCTCCCTTGAGGCTCACAATATTTCAGGGTGATCTCCCTTCCCTCGTCTTTTTCCATTTCTGGGCGGCCTGACTGAGACAATGGCGGCCACCTTGTCAAATGTCAGGCACCAGCGCCATCAATTACCCAGCAGACAGGAGGGAGAAATAAAAAATAATAATAAAAAAAACGAGAGAAAGAGTATGATGTGTGCGTGTTTGTTCGTTTGTGTGTGTGTGTGTGTGTGTGTGTGTGTGTGTGTGTGTGTGTGTGTGTGTGTGTGTGAGAGAGAGAGAGAGAGAGAGAGAGAGAGAGGAGAGAGAGAGAGAGAGAGAGAGAGAGAATATGTTAGTTTCACTCTCAACACATAGGCCACAGTGTGAAGAAGCCGCCCGGACTATTACAATGTTCAGTGTCTCCAGTATTAAAGGGCAGGAATCCGTCCGAGGTGTGCGGGCACGGAGTGATGGTCCTTGATTAGCGCCGTCTCCCTAGGGCACAGCCACACAAACTGATATAGCTGGCTTTTAACTTTGGAGGGGTTGGGCAGCTGTTAGAAACTTGCTGAGAGAGAGAGAGAGAGAGAGAGAGAGAGAGAGAGAGAGAGAGAGAGAGAGAGAGAGAGGGGGGGGGGGGGTGGGGGGTGGGGGGTATGTATCTGAGGGAGAGAGAGAGAGAGTGGGTATGTGTGTGAGTGAGGAGAGAGTTTGTTAGAGAGAGAGAGAGAGAGAGAGAGAGAGAGAGAGAGAGAGAGAGAGAGAGAGAGAGAGATGGAAGCGTGGTGAATAATATACCTACCGCTGCAGATCAAGAGAGTTGGGTGAGGAAAAGGAGTGAAATAGAGTGGGGTAGGGGGGTTCCATAATTAAAATGTCAACAGTATTACAAGTTCGCCTTTAAACTTTACTTGCAAAAAGGTACGTGCCATGATCCATTAAAATAGTGTAGGTGTTGCTTTTTTTATATATTTTTTTTTATACGTGTTTGCATACATCTGCCATGTATCATCCACCACCACGTTACAGTTTTAAAGGTCACTTGTGAACAAACTTGCACTTTGATATTTAATTTTCATGGCCAGATCTGTCTGTGCTGTATTAGGTGAAAGTGCCCTGATTAAAATCTTGTGTAGGTTCTGATGGCATGTGCCGTGATATTTTCGGGGGAATACCGTTTCAGAAGATAGAACGCAATCAAGTCTGTTGTTGAACATATATATTTCAGTATAGCTACAGGGTAGTGAATACAGTTTGTTCAGTATAGCTACAGGGAATGCAGTTTTTTTCCAGTATAGCTATAGGGTGGTGAATGCAGCTTTTTAAAAATATAGATAGCTACAGAGTGGTGAATACAGTTTTTTTTCAATAAAGCTTTTTGCAATATAGCTACAGGGTGGTGAATACATCCCCCCCCCTCCATATAGCTACAGGGCGGTGAATACAGTTTTTCAATGCAGCTACAGGCTGGTGAATAAAAACAAATTCAATATAGCTACACGGCGGTGAATACAGTTTTTCAATGTAGCTATAGGCTGGTGAATTAAAAATATTCAACATAGCTACAGGGCGGTGAATACAGTATTTTTTTTCCAATATAGCTACTGGGTGGTGAATACAGTTTCAACGTAGAGAAATTGTAAACTGTTCACGGCGACAAGAAAAGTCTGTTGTTGTGTTGGTGCAATTTATTGACATATGATGTAGTATCAGTCTGATATCACTTGCGTAAAACTACTTGAAATAAGAAGGAAGACGAAGAAGAGGAAGACGCGGAGATTTCTACAGAGAATGGTGTTGAACTGAGGACTCTCACAGGTTACTGAATATTGAGGTTACGCGTGCGATACAAGTGACAACGGCTATGACACCGACTTTCTCCCATTTTGGGGTTATGCGTGTTAGCGATTCGGTATTATTATTATTATTGACAGATCACAGTCTTCCACCACGACCAGACAGCCTGCAGACCCGATTGCCATTTTGTATACTCCGGCTGTTGCCAGGAATTCTCCCTTTCCAACTTCACTTTACCTGGTTCATTGGAGCACGAAAAAGATCACGGTCATCCTGCCAAAAGTGCAGGTGGCAGGTTACAGCTAAACACGCATGCACCCTACGTATGTGGCTTTGCATGAAGTGACATGACATGGTGCATGGTTGTATGGTATACAAAGAACGCACCTAGACGGCAGCAGTTTCACGTTGTGTGTGGCTGTACTGGGCTGTGAGACGCTGTGCCCTGGCTGTACTCGGTGTACTGGCTGTACTGGGCTGTACACCACGTGGATGGATATTCAAAACGCGTTGTGAAAACTGCAATCACTCATTTAGACCCACATGGGACAAGAGTGCAGTGAGTCTGCTTGAGAGCGGAGAATAGCGCTATGTAAATGCAGTCAACAACAACAAATGACTAATTAACCATGCAGATTTGGCGTTAAATACCAAATAAATACATAACAACTAAGTAACCAGATTGGGTTACTAACTAACTAAGAACCCAGACTACGCTACCCAATGACTAAGTAACCAGGTTGGGCGTTAACTTCTCAATGACGAAGTAACCAGACTGGACGTTAACTACTCAGTGACAAAGTAACCAGACTGGGCGTTCTATACCAAAACAATGTAGCAGACTTAGCGTTAACTACCCGGTGACTAAGTAACCAGACTGGGCATTAAATGCACAATACCAAATTAACCAGATTTTGCGTTAAATGCCAAAATAACTAAGTGGCCAGATTGGACATTAAATACCAAATAATCAAAACGGTTGCTTTCGTTTATCTATTGATTTTCTCCATCTGATCGTTTAGACATGGATTTTGGCTGACAGTGAGCGAGTTGGTTTAGAGACCGGAGATCACTGCATCAGCGTTGCAGGCAGCTGGCCGTGAACGCTGTGCACTGGCCGCACGGCGAGGCTCTATGCCCTAGCCCTAGGTGGCTGCACTGGGTTGCGTGGCTCTCTGTCCTGCCTCTGCTTCTGTGTGAGGCGTTCTGTGCTTGTCTGTGTCCTTGCTCTGTTGTTTGTGAGGCGTTCTGTCCTTGCTCTGCTTGTCTGTGAGGCGTTCTGTCCTGGCTCTGTTGTCTGTGAGGCGTTCTGTCCTGGCTCTGTTGTCTGTGAGGCGTTCTGTCCTGGCTCTGTTGTCTGTGAGGCGTTCTGTCCTGGCTTTGTTGTCTGTAAGGCGTTCTGTCCTGGTTCTGTTGTCTGTGAGTTGTTCTGTCCTGGCTCTGTTGTCTGTGAGTCGTTCTGTCCTGGCTCTGTTGTCTGTGAGGCGTTCCGTCCTTGCTCTGTTGTCTGTGAGGCGTTCCGTCCTTGCTCTGCTTGTCTGTGAGGCGTTCTGTTTTGGCTCTGTTGTCTGTGAGGCGTTCTGTCCTTGCTCTACTTGTCCGTGAGGGTTCTGTCCTGGCTCTACTTGTCCGTGAGGGTTCTGTCCTGGCTCTACTTCTCTGTGAGACGTTCTGTCCTGGCTCTACTGGGATATGCGGTGCTGGCTCTATTGGGCTTTGAGGCTCTGGCTCTACTGGGCTGTGGGGCTCTGGCTCTGCTGGGCTGTGGGGCTCTGGCTCTGCTGGGCTGTCGGGGTCTCTGTCCTGGGTGCACTGGGCTGTGAGACTCCTGGCTGTACTGGACTGTGAGGCTGTGTCCTGGCTGTACTGGGCTGTGAGACTCTGTACTGGCTGTACTGGCTGTGAGACGCTCTGTCATGGCTGTACTGGCTGTGAGACGTTGTGTCCTGGCTGTACTGGGCTGTGAGACGTGTCCTGGCTGTACTGGACTGTGAGACTTCGTGTCCTGGTTGTACTGGGCTGTGAGACTCTGTGTCCTGGCTGTCCTGGCTGTGAGTCTTGTGTCCCGGCTCTACGTGGCTGGATTGCGCCGTGGTCTTACAAACCCATTCCGGGGCTTTTCCATCCGGACTTCTAATCCATTGCGTTTGGCATGAATTTAATTTGCCCCCCGCGGTGCGCATGTTCCTCCGCTGACTTCTTTGCCCAGCCCCGAAATCATTGGAAATGCATATGTCAGAAAGCCAATCGTGTCCGCCCGGGCCCGCGGCAAATAGCGCACGTATCGAATGGGTACACATTTGTCGTTAAGGCTGAGTTATTGTATCCCTCCGCCTGGATTGACCGCGACCTGCTCCCCCCCTCCTTTTTTTTTGGCGCCGGTCGCCTCTGCTTTTATGGCCTTTTACCCCTGTGATGACTTATTCCTGGGCGGAAATTTGTCCCAGAATGTGTTGTTGCAGACAGCACGATGCTGTCCTCCAGACGACAAGTTATTATTTCGCGCTGGATGTTGCAAGGGTATCCGCGCTTCCTGGCATCGTATGGATGTAGGACACGGTGGGAGGTGCGACGTTATTGGCCGCTGCCAACCTTACGCAAATTCGTGCACTTCTCCTCTCGCTGACTTCTCCTAATGGCTTGCTAGAAACTGTGATGGATGTTCTCCGCTTTGTGGTGTGTGCTTTGTGTGTATATGTGTGCGTACGCGCGCGCGCGCGCGTGTGTGTGTGTGTGTGTGTGTGTGTGTGTGTGTTGTGTGTGTGTGTGTGTGTGCGTGCATGCGTACGTGCGTGTGCGTGTGAATTTGTGCTTTTCCATTATTTAGTTATGCAAATTCACGCCAAAGTGTGAGTCTCTCTTGAAACATCGCAGAGTGCGCGTGAACCCAACACTCTAGTCCCTTCCTTCTCGACTTCCAATTCTGCACCTACTGTAGGTTGAATCCATAATATCTGGCTTCATAAAGCAAGACAGGTTCCTTCCCTTTGACACGATGTGCCAGATGGTATATTGGATTATGCAAAACAGTCTTTCCTAATGGCTTCACGTTCAGAAGTTGTTTTCAGCTCTGCCATTTTTGTAGTTTCTCATTGTAAACGTTATGGGCATTCACCGTTGGTTACATCACACTGATGTTTTTTCCGCGTTGATTAATCTGCTTCTTCTTGAATCTTAGAGATCCCAAGTCACTGCCAAGATGATCGTAAAACTGAATGGCTGTAGCCCTGAACCAGAGCATCTGAAGACATGGATGCTGACCATTCAGTCATCCTTAACCCAGGTCATCTGAAGACATGGCTATATAGACCATTCGTTCACTCTTCACCTAGATCATCTGACCACATGGCTGCAGACCATTCGTTCACACGTGACCCAGATCATCTGAAAGCATGGCTATATATAGGCCATTCACTCACCCATGACCCATATCAGCTACGACATGGCTGTAGACCATGCATTCTCTCTCCCGTGACCCATATCAGCTGAAGACATTGCTGTCCATACATCACTGTCGTCTGGGATCCCAAACCTTAATCGATGGGAACGACTACAAACACTTAGTGGTGCTAATAAAACACTTATGATGGTGTTGCTAAATGGAATATTTTCTAGCAGTGATAAAACAGACTTTTATTTGCGGTGGTGAAAAATGACGACAATCAAAACAGTCGCTAGTACATGTAGTAGCGCTTACTGTTTTTCATGAAGACTTCCCTGGCGCCATTTATGAAAACAAAAAATCAAAAAATACATGACCAAGTTCCACACAAACGGCAGGAGAGAGAACACAACGGGGAGTCCGTGGCTAGAGTGGACTGACCACTACACAGGAATTGTGGCTACTGTCGTAATGCCATCAGTCTGGACACGCCGATGAGTCGAGCGGAAATGAAGAGTGGTAGCCCCGTTAAAGGCCGTGTTCATGCAGTGTTCCACTCTTTGCTTAAGGACGGCGACATCGAAAGGCACTGCGCTATTTTTGTTTGTTTGCATGGTGTGTGTGTGTGTGTGTGTGTGTGTGTGTGTGTGTGTGTGTGTGTGTGTGCGCGTGTGTGCGCGTGCGTGCGTGCGTTCGTGCGTTCGTGCGTGTGTGTGTGTAAGTGTGTATGCGCGCGTGTGTGTGTGTGTGTGTGTGTGTGTGTGTGTGTGTGTGTGTGTGTGTGTGTGTGTGTGTGTGTGTGTGTGTGTGTGTGTGGTGTGTGTTGTGTTGTGTGTGTGTGTGTGTGTGTTGTGTGTGTGTGTTGTGTGTTGTGTTGTGTTGTGTTGTGTGTGTGTGTGTGTGTGTGTGTGTGTGTGTGTGTGTGTGTGTGTGTGTGTGTGTGTGTGTGTGTGTGCGTGCGTACGTGCGTGCGTGCGTACGTGTGTGTGTGTGTGCATGCGTGCATACGTTCGTGCGTGCGTGCGTGCGCGCGCGCGCGCGCGCGCGCGTGTGTGTGTGTGTGTGTGTGTGTGTGTGTGTGTGTGTGTGTGTGTGTGTGTGTGTGTGTCCTCAAAAATATTCTGTCTCTGTCGGACTGTCTGTGTCTATCCCTCTTTGCTTGCCTCTTTCGATCTCCCCCGACCCCACCCCACCCTAACCTTTCTCTTTAACTGGAAACTCCAAACAAGACACATCAAAATCGAATATTGACTCGACTCTCCCCCCCCCCCCCCCCCTCCCCCCACCCTCCTGTTTCTCTCTCTCTCTCCCCTCTCTCTCTCTCTCTCTCTCTCTCTCTCTCTCTCTCTCTCTCTCTCTCTCTCTCTCTCTCTCTCCTCCCCCCCTCTCTCTCTCTCTCCATTTCCTTTATTTTGACTGAACACGCGAAACAAGCTCAAGCTATTTCTTCACCCGAAGAACAGTTTCATTTGCAGCGTGACCGAATGTTGGGGTTGGTGGTAAGAAGCCAGAACACGGTAAACCAATTTAGATGTGTCGGATAAAGATGGAATGTTTGAAAAGGTTAGTTTGGTTAGGATCACACCAGGACGATTGTGTTTGGAAGGGAAGAGACGAATGATTAAATGATTGTATACATGAATGAATAAAAGTGAATAAATGGATACATTTGTAAAATAATTTATGATTTGATACAAGTGAGATGAGTACAAAGTATCAGAGAGAGAGAGGGCAGTATGATTCAGGACATGACAGAACATATTTTTAGAGAGATAAGGTGGGGGGGGGGGGGGCGATAATCTTTTCTTAAAGACAGTCACAGGTCAATAGTCTCCAGAAGAAAACCTATCCAGCCACCCACTATCGGACAGACTGCATCAGTTTATCAGGAAAACCACTGAACTAACTGATAAATCAACAAAGAAAAATCGTCAGTCAAACTTTCTTGTCAGCTGAGAGGAACGAGTCCATATTCTGGAACCGTTCCAGAAGACGGCTATAAACTACCAAACAAATCCCCGTTTCGATCCCTAGTTTTGTGATTCAGCTCAAGTTGGCCACGCTTTCCCTGCAAGCGCGCGGACTCTCCGCCTGGACAAGAAATGGCCCGGATGTGTGCCCGCTGAACCCTTGAATAGAGGCCACAGCTAACGACGGCCTCGTTATCATGACGGAAGATACCGTCTGAGGGTTCAATATTTTCTTCTTCCTTTTCTGGGACAGGCCGCCACATCCATCTCGACCGACAGTGAGCCCGCCATGGGCTGCTGGGTTTCTTCGGCGTGCAATTGCTCGGCGGGTTGTTTCCAATTGGTGACCGTGGGCGATTTTTAATAACACGGTTTTTGTTTTCATTAATTGACATGCATGTTGTTGCTCTGTGTGTGTGTGTGTGTGTGTGTGTGTGTGTGTGTGTGTGTGTGTGTGTGTGTGTGTGTGTGTGTGTGTGTGTGTGTGTGTGTGTGTGTGTGTGTGTGTGTGTGTGTTGTTTGTAATACGAAAGGGGGGAGAACTAGGGGTACTTATTTGTGCATATGTAAACTTTACGTACCCGGGGGGCGGGGGGGGGGGGGGGGGGGGGGGGGGAAGGAAGCACAGCATAACAACTTTTTATTCCCCCCCCCCTCCTTCAATTGTTTCTTTTGAGCTTTAGTCTAAAACGTAATAATAAAATAATAAAAATCCCATTTACTTGACGTTGCTTGTGTACTTTATTTCCGGGCTTTTTTCTTCTTCTTTTTGTTTTGTTTTAGTCTTTCTTTCTTTTCTGCCGTACGTAGTACCCAGCCATTCAGGCGTTGCCTGTGTCGTGCATTGATTTCCGCGGCCTTCCAGTGTAACACAAACACAGTCCCTGCAGCTGCAGCGCATCGTTCGTGCCGGCACGTTTGAACCCGCGTCACGCGTGGAAAGTATTCAGACAGCACTCACGCTGGGTCTTTGGACAGATAGACTTGTACTGTTCTGTGTAATTGCCGCTGCGCTTAATCAAACACGGCCATACCTGGAAAATTAAAGAGACACCGGCCTCCCCACTCAATGAGGAGAGTGAGACTATCTCTTCTCTTTCGCCGGTAGTGTTGCGAGGGGGAGAGGGTGGTCAGGGGGTGGACAGAGTGGGGACCGGCGAGTGGGTGGATTTAGGGTGGTTGGGATCAGTTTGGGTGGGCAGCATCACACGTTGACTTTATATATTTCTGTGTTTTGTTTCGTTTGTTTTGTTTTTGTGGTTGGTTTTCTTTGGTGTTTCCATAGTGCTTTTCGCCTGATGTAAGATGTTTGCTACTTGGGCGTTAAAAACGAATTGTCTGTCTATGAGATACACTGATAATAATAATGATAGTACATTTATACAGCGGTTACACTGCAGAGAATAGAATAATAATAATAATAGTAATAATAATAATAATGGTACACTTACACTGCTGTCCTAGGCGCTTTACAATGACAAACAGCATCCATACTGGCTACATGCGCAAACAGAACTGATGGGAGCTGACGCTGACTCAGGTCAGTCGCAGTCATGGTCCATGACATTGCGCAGTGACTTTGTCCGTGGAGAGACTGTCCGTGGAAAATGACTGGTGCACTGAGGGCAGCAAATCGAGGTGACACCACTGCCCGTCTTCGAGGAAAATCGCTGGTGATGACGATGTGTGTGGCACGGACTGGTTCTGTTTTGGCCCAGCCTCCTGTTGTTGTTTTTTCACTCTGGCCCAACCTCCAGTTTTTTCTTCTTCTTTTTTCTTTTTCTTTTTCGCTCTGGCCCAGCCTTCTGTTGTTTTTTCCACTCTGGCCCAACCTGCTGGGTTTTTGCTTTTTCGCTCTGGCCCAACCTGTTTTTTTCCGGGGTTTTTCTCACTCTGGCCCAGCCTCCTGGTTTTTTTTTCCAGTCTGGCCCAATCTGCTGGGGTTTTGTTTGTTTTTTTGCTCTGGCCCAGCCCATTGGATTTTTTCCACTCTGGCCCAACCTCCTTGGATTTTCCCCACTCCGTCATGACCTCCACAGAACCATTGTAATGGCGGCAGTGTATCGTTAGGCATAGGCTTCACGCTTCCTCCCCGTATGTCCATGGACCTTTGGCAGCCAGCAGCTCACCACAACCTTCCTGGCGGCAACTGTAGCGTTGGGCAGAGACAGCATCTTTCTCAAACCTCCCGGGATTTCGGTCCCTGCCAGTATCTCTTTGCAGACAGTCTGCCATTACACAAGCGTGACAAACAAGAAGAAGAAAACCCAACTGGTCCAGTCCCCGATGGGCTAGTTGGTGTTGTTCTTAGCGGGCTGTATAGACCCCATCAATTGATTATGCAAATTGGGTGGTCAGATTCAGGGTTCTGCGTCCTCGTGTGTTGCAACCCAAAAACTTTGCCATTTTGATGGTACGGGGCTACCATTGCATACGTCGCTTTGTACAGGCCCATCAACATATTGCAGACACTGCAACACCAACTGAATCCAGCTAAATGGACACGTTTCATTTGTCATCGTTAACCTGTCTGTCTGTTTCTTGGAAAAGGGGTTTACCCTGAACATTTGTGCATGTTTTGTTTTCTCTCATTAAAATCAGCGTTCTGTTTAATCTTTTTCTGTGTTTGGCTCTGTTCCTTTATCGGCTCTGTTGTGACATAAATATTAGAAACAGCAAAAGGAATCACTCTGGCGTGGACGTGGAGACAGCTGCAAATCTGATGCAAGTCGGCCATGAACAGCGGTCGTTCCAGATGTTTGACTTGTCTTCTCACTGCTTGTATCGTCCTTTTGAGAAACGGTCCTTTTAAACTTTTGTATGAGTTGATCTCTTCTAGTTCGCAAAAGGTATGATGCTGTTAAATGTTTCACACGTTCTCTTCCAACTGGAGAGAGATTTTCCCAAAATGTAAGACTATTTAGTTTTGATTATTTCACCCCAGAAATTGAACAAGTGACTAAATGTACATGTACCTCAGAGAACAAAAACAAATATCACAGAATGCATTTCAAAACAACAACCGCTGTGAAGGTAGAGACACCCAACATACATTCTGACGACACTTACCGTGCTGTCATTGTGGCCCGCCTCTTGGGTCCCCGTTTTATTAGGCACATTGGTAGCAACTGCGGCTGCCATTTCAGTGATTTGCCAACAACAAAGTAACAATCAACGAAGGTGACCTTGGACAAAGAACTTCTGCGTTCTCAGTAACGGAAGACCTTGTGTAGCTCCGTGTTTTGGACGCTGCCTGATGCGTGGTGTTTATTTGAATGGAAATCTCCGTAGTCTTTGGTGGGTGGAGTGTGTGAGTCTTGACGCTTCAAACACTGTCAACCGCGTGGATCTCACCAGCATGAAACACGAGTCTTTAGATCACAGGTCAAAGCCTGATTCACAGTTCATATCACATGTCATTTCTGTTTGAAGAGGATTGGAGAAAATGAAGCTGAATGAATCGGGAGGGCAAAAATATTAGAATTTGCAGAATTCCTGACAGCGGGCAGAGCAGTATTCGGACCTACTCCTGACTTGGAATAGAAACGCTTTGACATCACACCTAAATAATAACATAAAATCAGTGAAAAAGTGTTGTGTCAGAAATTGTGGGTACACTCAAAAATCTTCACCTATTTTACCACCGTAAAAGCCGTGATCAATAAAACGACGTTGCGAGAAAGTGCCACAATTCTGTGGACATACTGCGTCCTCCCAGCTGTTGACAAAGTGGCTGCAAACCAGCACCACAAACTCCAGAACCAACTCAACGTCTGTATGGCAGACACATAGGAAAGAGATAGACGACCTCAATCTGTGGCTGTGTTTGGAGAAGGGTTAGGAACCGCCAGTAAGGGGCCTAGCATGAACCCTGGTAGGGCTGGGACGGATCCGCTGACTGGAAAAGGATGGCTCACTTCGTGACAAATAAGGTGTGGGTTTGGGGCCAGGGACAAGGCGAAACAGGAGCCCATTTGAGCCCCGATGGGGCCTGGTGGGTAATCAGACAGGAAGAGAGTGGTCCGTTTCGCGACAAAGAGGCTGTTTAGGGAATGTAGGGACCCCGACTGGGTCATAGAGAAAGGGTGACAAAAAGGGGGAGTAAGGGCCCAGTGGGTCCATGGACAGGTGAAAAGGTGGTCAACGCTGTGGGGAGCTGGGGATGGGTGGTCCAGTTTAACTCCCTAATTCCTGATGGGTCCACGGACAGGTGAAAGGGTGGTCAACACTGTGGGGAGCTGGGGATGGGTGGTCCAGTTTAACTCCCTAATTCCTGATGGGTCCACGGACAGGTGAAAGGGTGGTCAACACTGTGGGGAGCTGGGGATGGGTGGTCCAGTTTAACTCCCTAATTCCTGATGGGTCCACGGACAGGTGAAAGGGTGGTCAACACTGTGGGGAGCTGGGGATGGGTGGTCCAGTTTAACTCCCTAATTCCTGATGGGTCCACGGACAGGTGAAAGGGTGGTCAACACTGTGGGGAGCTGGGGATGGGTGGTCCAGTTTAACTCCCTAATTCCTGATGGGTCCACGGACAGGTGAAAGGGTGGTCAACACTGTGGGGAGCTGGGGATGGGTGGTCCAGTTTAACTCCCTAATTTCTGATGGGTCCACGGACAGGTGAAAGGGTGGTCAACACTGTGGGGAGCTGGGGATGGGTGGTCCAGTTTAACTCCCTAATTCCTGATGGGTCCACGGACAGGTGAAAGGGTGGTCAACACTGTGGGGAGCTGGGGATGGGTGGTCCAGTTTAACTCCCTAATTTCTGATGGGTCCACGGACAGGTGAAAGGGTGGTCAACACTGTGGGGAGCTTGGGATGGGTGGTCCAGTTTAACTCCCTAATTTCTGATGGGTCCACGGACAGGTGAATGAACGGCCCTGTACACGACAAAGGGACTGTATTAAACGAATCGCTAAATTTTCTTTCTTATCCTCCTCAGTCATATCTCGCTATATTTTTGCCCATCTATTCACACAGAGACACGGACACACACACATACACACAGAGACACGGACACGGACACACACACACACACACACACACACACACACACACACACACACACACACACACACACAACACACACACACACACACACACACACACACACACACATCCTCTCTCTCTTTCTTCCCTACTCTCTCTTAGAGATCTATATCTTTCTGCCTGCTTGCCTATCTGCCTGTCAGTATCTCTCTGTCTGTTTGCCTGTCTGATTGTCCATACCGCTGCCTAATTGTCAGTATGCCTGTCTGTTTGCCTGTCTGATTGTCCATACCGCTGTCTGTCTGTTTCTTTGCCTGTCTGATTGTCCATACCTCTGCTTCTCTGTCAGCATGTATCTGTTTGACTATCCGTATCTTGCCTGTCTATCAGTATGTCTGTTTGCCTGTCTGATTATCTGTACTTGTACCAGTCTGTCAGTATGTTTCTGTCTGTTTATCTGCCTGATTGTCCGTACCTCTGCCTGTCTGTCTGTTTGCCTGCCTGATTGTCCATACCTCTGCATGTCTGTCAGCGTGCATTTTCACAGTTGTAGTCGTTCTGTTTTCTTTTATTGTTTATTTTTGACAGCACGGCTAATTTTAATTCCTTCCTGATTTTGTCACTGACTGGAGGGCGGGACTGTGCAGAGGCTTTGCTGAGTCACAGCAGACTCTAGGTCAACACCACAGTGCAAAGAAAGGGCGGTTTGAGACCGTCTGTCATTCAGTTAGCCGCTCCAGACCCGATCTCTGTAGTGCCATTAACGTTCTTTTTGACCGTTTCAATTAGGGAGGAGGCGTAGGGGACAGAAGGGGGAGAGGGGAGGGGGGCTTTTTTGTGCGGGCCGAATTTTGATTTCCTGTGGCACTGTTTCCACGTTTGAAGAGAGAGAGGATCGACTAACAACTTTGATTTATTGGTCAGGGGACGGCATAATGTTCCGGAATCTCTCTCTCTCTCTCTCTGTATGTCTCTCTCTCTCTCTCTCTGTATGTCTCTCTCAGTGTCTCCCCCGTCTCTCTCCGGCACCTTTGTATTCAGGCCATCGGATGATACTACCGGCCTGCAGTTTAATCAGACTTTCGGGGAGGCCTCAGTCTGCCAATCTGTTGTCAGAGAGAGAGGGGGGGAGGGAAGAGAGAGAGAGAGAGAGAGAGAGAGAGAGAGAGAGAGAGAGAGAGAGAGAGAGAGAGAGAGAGAGCTTACAGACTGACAGATATGCAGGCAGTAGGCACGCAGACAGACACGGGCAAACAGGACAGACTAGAAACGTACGTTTACCTGTCGGTCAGTATGTTTCTGTCCGTTTATCTGTCTGATTGTTCGTACCTCTGCCTGTCTGTCTGTTTGCCTGTTTGTCTGTTTGTTAAATACTCCTCTCCATAGAGGAGAGGAGGTGTCTTTAACACTATTTACAAATTAAAAATGTTTTTTCGCGAACAGCATCAATAGGAGGAAAAAGATGCATTTTAGTTGGTTCTTTGTTCCCCATACATCATTCACAAATAATGTTTATTTACAAATACTGCCAATGAAAAGAACTGTTTGTTAAAGTTCAAGCACAAACAGCATATCTACAAAACAGAGACAGGCTGTTTTTTTGTAAACGTTTGGAATTCTAATGTGAGCATTTTTTGTGTTGACATGCAGTCCGTGAAATCAATACAAGACGTGCTTGCAGTTTATCCAGACCTGAACTTCCCAGGAGAGGGTGGGGTGAACAGAAATACTCAATCACAACGGGGGAGGGGGGGGGGAAGAGAAAGAGAGACTAACGGATATAGAGAGACACAGACAGAGGGCTTGGAGGATAGAAAGAAACAACAAAGGAAGGGGGCAGAGACGGATAGCACGATATAGAAAGGGGTCATGGGAGTGGGTGAGGGAAGTGTGTGTGCGTCAGTGTAAAACATGGGGGGGGGGGTACGATTCACAAGCCGAGTTGGACTCTTTGTGAACTTAAATTCGGTCTTAGTCGTCGAGTTTTAGTCATCTGGTATTTTAGAATCGTTGTCTGAACTGTGTTTTTACCCACGTTCAGTTGTTGAGAATAATCCCCCGAGGAAGGCGTCAGCCGAAAATTTGGGAACTTGTATGCCAACTTGTTTTTCTTTGATTTTTACCAGTTTTATATATATGTACACACACACACACACACACACACACACACACACACACACACACACACACACACACACCACACCGCCCCGCAGACTGAGAGAGAGAGAGAGGGAGAGGAGAGAGAGAGAGAGAGAGAGAGAGAGAGAGAGAGAACACACACACACACACACACACACACACACACACACACACACACACACACACACACACACACACACACAGAGGCAGAGACAGACATACAGACAGACACAGGCAGAGACATCATATCCCGCAGAGATTGGACTGGTTACTCCTCTCCCAGACCTATCGCAGACATATCGAAAAAACTTTATTGGACAGCAAACAGCTCCCCCTAGGCAGTTCATCCCACGTGCAAACATTGTTTGACTTTTCCCCCTCTCTCCTACCCCGTGCTTCAGACAGGTTTTAATCCATACTGCTCTCAATGGCATGCACACACGGGACTATGAAGGAAGTTATTGGGCGACTGATTGCAACACGAGAAAAAGTTCTGCTGTAGTGTTACTGCACAAAGACTGTTACAAAGAAAATCAAACAGAACTTTCTAAGAACCGTCTTGAAGACAAACTCAGTTTAGAGACCAATTACAAAGCGTGGTGCGAGAGTCCCAGAAACTGACGGTGTAATTTCTGATAAGCCTACATGAAAAACAAAAATCTGAAATACATCATCCTGATGTCAGACAACAGCAGCGAATGAAAAATTCGATTGTATGTATCTTTGTTTGGCGTTCGTACCTGGTTTTTGTTTTTCTGTATACTGTTCAAATCGAATTACATGAAAATGTTAGGTGCTGTTTTAATCATTTAAATCTTTTTTTGAAAACCTTTCTCTTTTCAAAAACCTTTTCTTCAGTCCCATTGCCCGGGTATACGACTCTGTGTGTGTGTGTGTGTGTGTGTGTGTGTGTGTGTGTGTGTGTGTGTGTGTGTGTGTGTGTGTGTGTGTGTGTGTGTGTGTTTTCTTTAAATTGTGTGTGTGTGTGTTTTCTTTAAATGTACATGTTTTCAAGATTCAACACACACACGCACGCACGCACGCACGCACGCACGCACGCACACACAGCACGCACGCACGCACGCACGCACGCACGCACGCACGCACGCACGCACGCACGCACGCACACACACACACACACACACACACACACACACTCACTCACACACTTACACACACGATACGCGAAACTAGAAAGTATAGCGGTTTTGAAGATAACATACCTGAGATGATAAGATGTAAGAGGTTTTGAAACCAGAGACTGTTGTCTTTATGGTTTGATACTTTGATCGTAGGAACGAAGCTACGTGCCAAACATAGCTTGAGTCCGACCGAACTGTTGATTTGTTATGAAATTGTGTGTGTGTGTGTGTGTGTGTGTGTGTGTGTGTGTGTGTGTGTGTGTGTGTGTTTTTTGTGTTCTTCTCTCTCTCTCTCTCTCTCTCTCCACACACACACACACACACACACACACACACACACACACACACACACACACACACACACACACACACACACACACACACAGATGTATTTTGTTTTTGCATCTTATTTTATGTCCATTTTGCGAATTGTGTTACGTGTCGGTGTGAATTGCGTCTGCTTCCCTTTGAACTAGCTGTGATCACTTTGCACACTGTCCGGGACCGGGCTGTGACGCACGTGGCCAGCTAATCATGCAGTCGGCGCCAGGACAATCTTTTACCTCCTCATCTCCCCACCCGGATGGCAATAGGGATAATCTATGTCCGCTTTCAATGACACTGCAGGCAGTCTGCTTTTTGTGCTGCCCTTCCTCATGCTGGGTGTTTACAGGCACGTTGGCATGTCAGACCACAGTACATTTTCAAAGCCCGAAAGAACAAAAAATCATATCCGCCTGTTTCGGAGCAGTAAACAAGATTAGATAGCACTTCCGTAGCCCGAAACTCTGGGGCCTTTCTATTTCTGCCAAAATAATAATGGGATGGGGGAAGAAGGCAGGGGCGTTGGCAAGGTTTGAGAAATCCAATAAAAGTTTAATCAGAGGACGTCTGCTGCGCTCCATCACAAAGCCATCTTCTGGCACAGACACAAAGTGTAGAAAGGTCACCACCATCAGAAAACTCAAACCGTTCTCAGTTGCAGTTTACACAGACTAGACATGCGCAAATGAGCTAACTGTCCCGAAACTGGAAATTGAATTTTTATGTAATATTTTTTACAGGTCTAGGTGTTTCTTAAAGGCAACGTAGAAAAAAGTAGTCATAAAACCACCATTATCACCACTGGCCATCATCACCACCACCAACAGCAGCAACAGCTACAGCAATTTAATTGAAATGTTGATCGACGTTGGCCTATTTTCTTTTGTCATTTGTAGAGCAGCGTTAAACTGGAATCGACCCAGAAACCGTAATTAAACTGTAACAAAAACAAAACAAAAAACAAAAAACTTAGACTCGTATAAAAGAAATCGACGGGCAGAACCAAAATCGGCAACAGAAACGACATCCTCATCACCATCAACATTATTATCGTCGTTAGTCGGTAAGCGATAGCAAGATGATGATGCTAGAAGCAGGGATAGCAACAACACAAGTAAGACAACATTCGTTTCCAAATCGTTTTCATCCAATCAATTATTTCCGGTGATAAGACCTCTGCGGTGTCCGTCGATCGGAGGGGAGCGGATGGGAGGCGGGGTGGTTGGTGGGGATGGGGTGGGGGGGGGAGGGTACCCATTTGACCCATTTGGGTCACACATGTAAATACTATGAGAAAAAAAGAAAAAAGAAAATCCCCAGTGTTGGCTGTCGATAGGCGTGTTCGCTCCGGGAGGTGATCGACCTGTGTGAGCAACGTGTCTCTGTCCAGAGTAATCGCTTGCTTCCCTGACTGTCAGATAGCTTGCTCCTGCCTTCCGCAGCAGGCGCTGCCTTGCACAGTATCTCGGTTCGCTCCGTCCACGAGAACCTGCTCCGCGGATGTTAGTTTAATTCACGAGACCAGCCAATCGAATACCTTCCTTCTGTAACTGTCAGCTGTCACCCCACCTCCAGCTCTATCCACAAGGGCGTATTCTTTAGTCGTTGATCAACGTAACACGTGTAACCAGTTAAACACGTTTCTTTCGCGACTGTCAACTGTACTGTGATCCCGGCAGTCTTTTGCTCTGTCCACGAGAACTTGTTGTTCAGTCGTCCTTGAACCTAAATCCCTAGCTAGTAAAATGCATCTGTTGGAACCGTAGCTGTCAACTGTCATCCGGGCCGACATTGTTCTTGCTCCTACCGCGCCATCTTGATCTTCAGTTCAAATTGCTTAGCCGTTAGAATATATTTCTTCCGTATCTGTCAATTGTCAAAACACACACACACGCAGGACCCCCTCACCCACTCCTACACACACACACACACACACACACACACACCACACAGACACACACACACACACACACACACACACACACACACACACACACACACACACACACACACACACACACACACACACTCACACACACACACACACGTCACCTACAATGCAAGAAATAGTAGCCGCTCCTCCAATCCTCCATGCCATATCCTCGCAACAGTCACTCCCCAGCACTAGACACACGCCACAGATTGATATATCATCAGTGACTCCCCAGCACTAGACACACACCACACATTGATATATCATCAGTGACTCCCCAGCACTAGACACACGCCACGCATTGATATATCATCAGTGACGGACGTGGCCAGGCATTTTCATACATACGCACAGGGAAGAACTTCTAAAAGACCAAGGTCATACATTAAGCTGTCGTGTCGACAGGAAACCGGATCAAAAAATGAACACAAATTGTGTCTAGCTTAGGAATAACTAAGCCCAGCAGAGCAGTGCAGCACATTCTCATTCCCACGGTCTTGAGACAGCCGTTACTGGAATAGTGTCCTTGAGAGATACGTTACTGGAATAGTGTCCTTGAGACAGCCGTTATTGGAACAGTGTCCTTGAGACATCCGTTAGTGGAATCATGTCCCTCAGGCATCAGTTATTGGAATAGTGACCTTCAGACATCCGTTACTGGAATCGAGTCCTTCAGACATCCGTTACTGGAATCGGGTCCTTCAGACATCCGTTACTGGAATCGGGTCCTTCAGACATCTGTTAATGAAATCATGCCCAGCTGAGTATGCAGGGTTGGAGTATGCCGTCAGCAACAACCAGCACAACAACAGACATCAACGGTGTGTGTGTTTGTGTGTGTGTGTGTGTGTGAGAGAGAGAGAGAGAGAGAGAGAGAGAGAGAGAGAGAGAGAGAGAGAGAGAGAGAGAGAGAGAGAGAACTCGAACTCGAAACTTTAATACTCAAGGATAGTAGCGTTAGGTCCGTTTTGACCTGTCTAACAGCCAGTCCTTGCTATTCTACAAACACAAATAAACACGGAAATACCACAAACAAATATTATAAGCACGATTAAGCAATTGATTAATGCAGTTTCATAGTTCCTACAAATGTGCAGAAACATCAGAATTAAATTTCTTTCATGTGTATACATGTATACAACACTCACATTTTTAGGCAAACGTGTGATTCAAACAAATCCGTCCAAATTTGACGAAAGGTTATTCTCAGACATATATTTGTGCAGATTACGTTTGGAGAGAGAGAGAGAGAGAGAGAGAGAGAGAGAGAGAGAGAGAGAGAGAGAGAGAGAGAGAGAGAGAGAGGCCCGTGCTGTATTAAGTGTTTTCATTGCTGCCATGGTTTATATTCGCTATTTTTATTGGCCTCTGTACAAATTCACGCCATAAAGTTCGGTTACTCCGAGTAGAGTGACCTTCGGTTGCCATGGTTACTGAACCGACGATGATTGTTTTCAGACGTATAAACGGCGAAGAAGATGGGTGGCAGGAAATCCCAAGCAAGTAATCAACATTCACCACAACCCCCTACATCATAAAATAATCGCACAGCTCTGGCACTCTATTCTCATACTCCTCCTATAGCCCCATAAACAACAACAGATCCACTTCCGGCGACACAGGCGACCCAAAGCGGCGAGCAATCAGGGCCGGTAACTGCGGCTGGGCGCCTGGCCTGTGTTTGGCAACGTTCTAAGTGGCATCTCATAAAGGCGAAATCGACACGACGGTAATTAATATTGAATGATTCGGAAGGATTTGGAGGTAGTCTGCCTCTTCCACTAACAGCAGTCAATTCCACCTGACTGCCTGAGTGGGGGTGGGGGGACACACACACACACACACACACAGAGAAGGGGAGGAGGGGGGGGGGGAGAGACCGAGAGAGGGGGGTGCAGAAAGAGGTGGCTGTACATGAATGAGATAGACGCCTTCATTTTCACATCCAGACCCGGTCGATTGACGCAGCAGGCAAAATACACGTATGTATTTACAGTAAGCAAAAGAAGAACGAAAACAAACAAAGAAACAAAACCGACAACAACAAAACAACAATAACAACAACAAATAAAAATAAAATAAAACAACAACCTCGTCCCCCCCCCCCCAAAAAAAAAAAAGCAACTGTGTAGGTGATTATAAAAACACACAGAATTGCATATAAATTACATATCTGCAAGAGCCAGAGTAAGCCTTATATTACCAGAAACGGTGTTTGACAGTGTGTGTGTGTGTGTGTGTGTGTGTGTGTGTGTGTGTGTGTGTGTGTGTGTGTGTGTGTTCTTCGATAGGCGATAATGGTAATTAAAGCTACAATAATTAAGATTTTGTTTGCTGAAATGTATGTTAATGTGTTTTTTGTGATAAGATGTTTGTACAGCGACGTGAGTTTAACTCCTGTTAAAGGATAGCGCTTGATAAGAATTTCTTCTTCTTCTCCTTCGTCTTATGATTATTATTATTGGAATATAGTATACTTGTTTCCTTTGTCTGTCTGTCTGGCTGGCTGGCTGTTACGTGTGTGTTTGTGATAACTCGTATGTGTTTCTGTAATGTACGTGAAGGTACGCCAATGGTAATGTGTCTTTCTTGTCGGGCCATCCGAGGATAGAAAGAAAGAAAGAAATAAGATCCACATAACTGTTGCAATGTACTGGGCGCCCTTTGAGCACATTTGAGCCTTCCGAAATACTGCACAATGATAGTCTGTACGTTTACTTCATTATGAGTAGTTTTTCTTCTTTCTTTCACATTGATTGGTCCAGTTCCTAGAGTACATAGTATCGTATGGTAAAACTAAGTTGTGGTGTGGTGTGTGTGTGTGTGTGTGTGTGTGTGTGTGTGTGTGTGTGTGTGTGTGTGTGTGTGTGTGTGTGTGTGTGTGTGTGTGTGAACAGCAACAAAACATGAAACTGAGGTGAAAATTCAGTCGGATACACAAGATTGGTCGAATCGTGTACATGGCTTATGTGCTCTTTAGTCTTTAGTAGTGCTTTGACCTTTATCAGAAGGATTCTAATTCAAGAAGAGGCAAGAAAAACAAATTCTTCCACGATTTTATGCGGAATGATTAAAACATCTTGGATTTCCAACAACAAAACTATACCGCTAGTCTTAAAATATTATTTTAAAAAAAGAAAGAAAAAGAAAAAAGAAGAAAAAAAGAACAGCCCTGGGAAGTATTAGGCTGCACTTGTAAAAATGACTGCGAGAGAACAGCTTTTCACAATATTGGTTGTGAGGGAGAAAACGAGGGCTAAAGAACGGCTTTGTCAGGAAATGCTGTAGTCTGCAAAGTGCTTCTTCACATCCGACTTTTCCCTTTGGAATGGACGGCCCGAGGTCGTTAGCGTGTACGGATGGTGGATTATTTGCAAATCACACGAGAACAGAAAGATCGACCACCGGCAGGCTGACCAGGCAAGGAAAGCATACGATACTTGATAGCCTACGCGAAAAGCGTACATAGCCGTGCCATTAGCGATGTGGGTCGTCAGAGTCGTTGAAACAAGGAAGCAGGCCTTGCCTTTAACTTACAGATGGCGGTCGGATTTTTTGAAGAAACAAACTTCGCTTCAACTTGCAGACTTGCGGATGTTCACAGAAAAACAGATCTTGACTTCGCTTCGACTTACAACTGCCCAATCTTCACGGGAAACCAAGTCTCACCTTAAATTCAACTCGCACGTGACGAATCTTCAAACAACAAAAAGGAGTCTCGCCGTAACTCATACTCGCGAATATTAAGGCGAATGGCGGATCTTCTGATAAGAAAGCTAGTCTGGCCTTAATTTCAACTCGCGAATGGCGGATCTTCACAAGAAACTGAGTCTGGCCTTCAGTTCGACTCGCAAATGAGAGAAATCAGATCTAGTCTTTAAAGTGAACTCGCCAATAACTATGTCTATGGTCACTACAGCGTGGTGCGGGCAGTAAACATTATATACCCCCAACCCCCATGCTCACGTCAGACGCGATAGACTGCAATTACAACGGAGGCTGTATTAGGCAATTGTGGACACCAGGATTACAAGGTAGACACCAGGATGTTGAAGCACCGGGAGACTATTCCTTTGCGACAGTGTATCTGTGGTAGAGAATTACTGAGTTGAGTCTTACCTTTAAAGGCCAAGTCCAAGGTTTGGGGTAATTTTTGACACGATTTCCGTTAAAATTCCTGAGAACAATGATGTAGGTGAAATTGTGATATGAGGGTTATAAATGCACGATAACAGGCATTTTCTGTCGTACAGAAAGCGTCGCCATGACGCTGAAAATCATGTGCACATATGCGCACTACGTCACTCTGGGGAGTCGCTGCAAAATGGCTAGTAGCCACAGGGTAACCGACTTGGAAAAAATTCCAGTTCGAATCTCCAAGGATGAAGCTCCGACGCCATTGTCAGTAGTTGGGCCTTTGTTTATTTCCTCCTTGTATTTCATCTTTCTCGAGCCTTGTTAGGTGCGTGGCGTTTCAGTCGTTTTCGTTCTGATTACTCTAGCTTTCACAACAGACTAGACCTCATCAGGGAGCCTGTCTTTTATTGGGTGTTTTATTTTATTTTCCCAATTTATCCTTGTTAGTTTCATCATATGTAAAAATGAAAACGTGTTGTTCGTTCTAGTTCAATAGACTAGCGATTTCGTGGCCTCCCTGGGATAGGGTTTGGGGTTGGGCTAGTGACCGGTTCTTGCCGTTCACTGTTTTTTCTGTTAGCTTGCCCTTTTGTTTCTCGAGTTATATCGTTCATTTACGATGTACGAGTGAGGGGGGTAGTCTCGATGTTTAACGAGACATCTCATTCTTTTTTGTCTGGGGTAGTTCGTGAGCGTCTTTTGCCCTGCCGTGTTGTTGTCACTGCTAAGTGGGTTGTAAGTGTACACGGATTACGTGTATCCAGCCTTTGTCCCGTTGCTCGCTGACATTACTTGCCTCGTCTTTCTTTTCAGAAAGTGTTGTTTTTCTCTCTTTTCCCTTTCATTTTCACCATGCGTTCTTTTCTTTTTTTTTATCTTTAGTTTATTGGCCATTTCGTACCCGCGTGTTAGCTTGCCTGATTAGGGCAGCCATTTTGTATTTCTCTTGTCATCGGTAGTCCTGATTAGCGTTTTGCTTTATCAGTCTGCAGCCTTTGTTTTTCTAGATGGAAACCGGGTTAGTGAGGGGTTAGTTTAGAGTTAGTTATGGTTAGTTTGGCTTTCCATTTGTTTGTATCATGCTGTGCGCTTGCTGTTCGTCAGCTTCATCCTTGGAGATTCGAACTGGATTTTTTTCCAAGTCGGTTACCATGTGGACAGCCCTACAAATTCCGCTTTGAAGCAAACCCCATTTGGTATTCCGCCATAAAGTTTACGAAATCGCACTCAGCGAAGTGCTTGCTACACAGATGGGCGTGACTGAGGCGCAGCGTCAAAGTCAGCTCGTTTGAATTGTACAATTTGACCCATTTTCGCTTCCCAGCGGGTCGATTCCGCGGGAGTTCGTGCATTGTTATGCTTTGGGTTGCTTGTGAGTTGTTACAGTTTGCTGCAACACAGTAGGCCGGCATGGTTAGAGCTTTTTGTCGACCACACGCATACACATTCAATGAACAATCTAAGATGGCAACCGCACTGACTCCCTAGACTGACGTGACTTCCGAGAAAGTCACGTGACTGATGGAGAACCGAGACAGCAGTCTCGGCCAGCCTACAGAAAATAAAATCGATTAAAAAACCAACATAAACTTCTTCTTTTTTTCCATTTTTTATTTCATTAAATCTCAAACTAATGACTCATTTGTCAATCATTTCGATGGTCATTTTGCATACTTAAAAACCTTGGACTTTTCCTTTAACTGACGCCAATGATGGACCTTATCACAAGAAAACATGCTTCGTCGTTAAAACTCATCAGCTACGGATCTTCTCCAGAAGCCAGATTTCGTCTTTGTAACTCATGAATTGCGGATATTCACAAGAAACCGGACTGTCTTTACGTTGATCATTTACGAATATTGACAAGAAACCAAGTTTCATCTTTACGAGTCATTAGTTAGGATATTCACAAGAAACCTCTAGAAGTATAACGCATGAGTTATACCTTCACAAAAAACTAGTTTCGTCTTTATAATTCATCAGTTGCAGTTGTTCCCCTCCCCCCCCCCCCCCCCCCCCCCAACTTCGTCTCAGTTATTCGTCAGTTAAATACCTTCATGAGAAACCAAGATTTGTCTTTATACTTCATCAATAACGATGTTCACAAGAAACCAAGCTTCGTCTTTACAACTCGTCAGTTATGGATGTTTACAACAAACCAAGTTTCGTCTTTACAACTCGTCAGTTGTGGATGTTTACAACAAACCAAGCTTCGTCTTTACAACTCGTCAGTTGTGGATGTTTACAACAAACCAAGCTTCGTCTTTACAACTCGTCAGTTATGGATGTTTACAACAAACCAAACTTCGTCTTTAGAACTCGTCAGTTGTGGATGTTTATAACAAACCAAACTTGGTCTTTACAACTCGTCAGTTGTGGATGTTTACAACAAACCAAGATTCGTCTTTACAACTCGTCAGTTATGGATGTTTACAACAGTAAGTAAGTAAGTAAGTAAGTAAGTAAGTAAGTAAGTAAGTAAGTAAGTAAGTAAGTAAGTAAGTAAGTAAACATGGTGCTTAACGTCCACAGAAACCATAAGGCTTATTAGGGACGGGGAGAAGGGGGGGGGGGGGTATGGAGGGGAAGAGGGAGATTATATACCTATCGCTACACTGTCACCACCAGAATGACTCCTGCATTAAGATGGGCAGCGATGAGAGCCATTTTAATGTTTCAGTGGGAAGTGATGGACAAAGTCACAAGACAGTGTCCACAAACCACAACCTTTCTGAAGAGAAAGGAGAGCCGAAGCGGTATCGAACCGAGGTCCTTCCGCTTACCAGCCTAACGCCTTACCGCTAGGCCAAACCGGCTCACCAGTTTATAACTGACACATTATTAAAGACGAAGCTTGGTTTGCAACAAACCAAGCTTCGTCTTTAATAATGCGTCAGTTACTCAGTTACTGATATACACAAGCTCTGTCTTTTTAGCTTACTATTAACGGATCCGATGGGTTTTACAAACAGCCAGGTCCTGCCTTTTATAACTCACTACAACAGAGGCCGTACAAGCAAGCTGTCGTTGTTCCACGATGTTCAAAGGACCAACTGTCAAAAACCGGCGTCGTCGGCTCAGACCCCACGCAATCTTTGACAGGCAGTCGTGGGCCTTCGCCAAAATCGGCACATGTCAAAACGGAGCTTGTCCAATCTTCTTGTCTACTGACAACGCTCAGAAAAGCTCAAATCAAGCACCACAGGCATATGCTATGACGAGTGATTCCACCCCTAGCCGTACGTGTTTCATAGGCTACACGTAGCTTAAAACAGAAAAGCCTGGGTCAGAGTGGAACTCCGAAGAAGAAGAAAGAAAGAAAGAAAAAATGAGAGAGAGAGAGAGAGAGAGAGAGAGGAGAGAGAGAGAGAGAGAGAGAGAGAGAGAGATTTAAGACGAAACGAATACACTGTGAGGTATTTAAAGAATATCAATTAAGAAATCAGAGAGAGAGAGAGAGAGAGAGAGAGAGAGAGAGAACTCACAGTCGAACTTAAACTCGAAAACTTTATTTTACAAGGCTTGTAGTTTAGGTTCGGTCAAAACCTAACAACTAGTCCTTGCTAAGCTACAGATGAATAATAATTTAAAAAAAGAAGTAATGTACAAGATGTACAAGGCATCATTTATATACAGAGAGAGAGAGAGAGAGAGAGAGAGAGAGAGAGAGGAGAGACACACACACACACACACACACACACACACACACACACACACACACACACACACACACACACACACACTGTTGTATACTCAAGGAGGGAAATATGCCAGACCGACGAGGGGAAAAGATCAGAAGCTTTGCTGAAAGACGACTTCGTATGCTGCCGGAATTCTGTATTGCTAACGTCTGCCTTCCAGGTTCAATTGAACCGCTCTCTCTCCCCAGTCCCTCCTGTTCATCTAACATTATACTGTGGCACGTGCGATGATCGACGTGTGAGTTGATGCTCGCTTGAGTTTCACCCTAATGTCACCGTGGCGCTTGACCTGGCACTGGATGACAAGTACAAAGTATGAACCAACCGGGCACACACGTCTGTAGTGCCAGGTACCCCATTCCGTCACGCAGCTCGTGCTTAGCGGAGCCACCCCGCTGTCCCCTTGTTTAATTCATTATTCATGCAGATTTACATTTAAATAGCATGGCAGAATGGTACTAATTTATGTCTAAGAGCTTCCATTGTGTGTGAAACAAAGTAACGTTGTTACAAGGTCGGTACTCTGCACACACGGCTGCGGGGGAATTGGGGGGATGGGGTGTATGTGTGTGTGTGTGTGTGGGGGGGGGGGGGGGGGGTCTCTTCATCATCACGACAGGAAAACGAAGATGAAACAAGCAAAGGAACAGAAACTGTCAGCAGCTATCAGCTGTATTTTGTTCTTATCGGTCCTCCAGATCATGCGCTGAGTGTAACCAGACTGGTTATAGCCTGAAGTTTGTCCAATGCCAAATAAGACACAGAGTAAACAGATTCCTTTTTGTATTATGGTTATAGCCTGAAGTTTGTCCAATGCCAAATAAGACACAGAGTAAACAGATTCCTTTTTGTATTATGGTTATAGCCTGAAGTTTGTCCAATGCCAAATAAGACACAGAGTAATCAGATTCCTTTTTGTATTATGGTTATAGCCTGAAGTTTGTCCAATGCCAAATAAGACACAGATTAACCAGATTCCTTTTTGTATTATGGTTATAGCCTGAAGTTTGTCCAATGCCAAATAAGACACAGATAATCAGTTTTCCTTTTTTGTATTAGGGTTTTAAAAACCCTTTGAAGTTTTGCCCAATCCCAAAAAAGGACACAGAGTAACCCAATTCCTTTTTGTTTTTATGGTTATAGGCCTTGAAGTTTGTCCAATGCCAAAAAAAGACACAGAAAAATTCAGTTTCCTTTTTGTATTATGGTTATACCCTTTAAGTTTGTCCAATGCCAAATAAGACACAGAGTAATAAAGATTCCTTTTTGTTTTTGGGGTTATACCCCGAATTTTTCCCAAATTTGCCAAAAAGACCCCAAAATTTTTCAGATTCCTTTTTTGTATTATGGGTTATAGCCTGAAGGTTTTGTCCAATGCCAATAAACACAGAGAAAACAGTTTCCCTTTTTTTGTATTATGGTTATAGCCTGAAGTTTGTCCAATCCCAAAATAAGACACAGAGAAAACAGATTCCTTTTTTTTTATTTTTTGGGTTTTTAGCCTGAAAGTTTTGGTCCAAATTGGCCAAAAAGACACAAGAGTAAATCAGATTCCTTTTTGTTATTATGGTTAAAAGCCTGAATTTTGGGTTCCAAGGGGCCAAAAAAAGACACGAGTAATCAGATTCCTTTTTGTATTTTGGTTATAGCCGGGGAAGTTTTTTCCAAAAGGGCCAAATAAGACACAGAGTAATCAGATTCCTTTTTTGTATTAGGGTTTATAGCCCAAAGGGTTTTTCCAATGCCAAAAAGGGACACAGAGAAAACAGTTTTCCTTTTTGTATTATGGTTATAGCCTGAAGTTTGTCCAATGCCAAATAAGACACAGAGTAATCAGATTCCTTTTTGTATTAGGGTTTTATAGCCCGAAGTTTGTCCAATGCCAAATAAGACACAGAGAAAACAGATTCCTTTTTGTATTATGGTTATAGCCTGAAGTTTGTCCAAATCCCAAAATAAGACACAGAGAAATCAGATTCCTTTTTGTTTTTATGGTTAAAAGCCCGAAGTTTTTTCCAATGCCAAATAAGACACAGAGTAAAACCAGATTCCTTTTTTGAAAATTAAATGGTTATACCCTTTAATTTTGTCCAATGCCAAATAAGACCCCGAGTAATCAGATTCCTTTTTGTATTATGGTTATCCGGGAAGTTTGTCCAATGCCAAAAAAGGGAAAACAAGAAAACAGATTCCTTTTTTGTTTTAAATGGTTAAAAAAGCCTAAAGGGTTTTTTCCAATCCCAAAAATAAGACCCCAAAAAGGAAAAATCAGATTCCTTTTTTATTAGGGTTTTATACCCTGAATTTTGTCCAGTGCCAAATAAGAAACAGAGTAATCAGATTCCTTTTTGTATTAGGGTTTTTGCCTAAAAGTTTGTCCAATGCCAAATAAGACACAGAGTAATCAGATTCCTTTTTGTATTATGGTTATAGCCTAAAGGGTTTGTCCAATGCCAAATAAGACACAGAGAAATGATTCCTTTTTGTATTATTTTTTAACCCCAAAAGTTTTCCAATGCCAAAATAAAAACACAGAGTAAACAGTTTCCCTTTTTTTGTATTATGGTTATAGCCCAAATTTTTGTCCAATGCCAAATAAGACACAGAGTAATCAGATTCCTTTTTGTTTAGGGTTTAATAGCCGGGGGGAAATTTGTCCAACCCAAAATAAGAAAAACAGAGTAACAAAATTCCTTTTTGTATTATGGTTTAGCCTGAATTTTTGTCCAATGCCAAAAAAGACACAGAGTAAACAGATTCCCTTTTTTGTATTAGGGTTTATAGCCTAAAAGTTTGTCCAATCCCAAAATAAGACACAGAGTAAACAGATTCCTTTTTGTATTAGGGTTTATAGCCTGAAGTTTGTCCAATGCCAATAAGACACAGAGTAAACAGATTCCTTTTTGTATTATGGTTATAGCCTGAAGTTTGTCCAATGCCAAATAAGACACAGAGTAAACAGATTCCTTTTTGTATTATGGTTATAGCCTGAAGTTTGTCCAATGCCAAATAAGACACAGAGTAAACAGTTTCCCTTTTTTTGTATTAGGGTTTATAGCCTGAAGTTTGTCCAATGCCAAATAAGAAAAGAGTAAACAGATTCCTTTTTGTATTATGGTTATAGCCTGAAGTTTGTCCAATGCCAATAAGACACAGAGTAGTCAGTTTCCCTTTTTGTATTAGGGTTATAGCCTGAATTTTGCCCCAATGCCAATAAGCACAAGTAATAAATTTTCCCTTTTTTTGTATTTTTGGTTATGGGCCTTTGAATTTTTGTCCAATGCCAAAAAAGACCAGAGTAAACAGTTTTCCTTTTTGTTTTAAAGGTTATGGGCCTGAAGTTTGTCCAATCCCAAAATAAGACAAAAAGAGTAAACAGTTTCCCTTTTTTTGTATTATGGTTATAGCCTGAAGTTTGTCCAATGCCAAATAAGACACAGAGAAAACAGATTCCTTTTTGTATTATGGTTATACCCTGAAATTTGTCCAATGCCAATAAGACACAGAGTAATCAGATTCCTTTTTGTATTATGGTTATAGCCTGAAGTTTGTCCAATCCCAAAATAAGACACAGAGTAATCAGATTCCTTTTTGTATTATGGTTATAGCCTGAAGTTTGTCCAATGCCAAATAAGACACAGAGTAATCAGATTCCTTTTTGTATTATGGTTATAGCCTGAAGTTTGTCCAATGCCAAATAAGACACAGAGTAAACAGATTCCTTGTTGTATTATGGTTATAGCCTGAAGTTTGTCCAATCCCCAAATAAGACACAGAGTAAACAGATTCCTTTTTGTATTATGGTTATAGCCTGAAGTTTGTCCAATGCCAATAAGACACAGAGTAAACAGTTTCCCTTTTTTTGTATTATGGTTATAGCCTGAAGTTTGTCCAATGCCAAATAAGACACAGAGAAAACAGATTCCTTTTTGTATTATGGTTATAGCCTGAAGTTTGTCCAATCCCCAATAAGACACAGAGTAAACAGATTCCTTTTTGTATTAGGGTTTATAGCCTGAAGTTTGTCCAATGCCAAATAAGAAAAGAGAAAACAGATTCCTTTTTGTTTTAAAGGTTATAGCCTGAAGTTTGTCCAATGCCAAATAAGACACAGAGTAAACAGTTTCCCTTTTTTTGTATTATGGTTATAGCCTGAAGTTTGTCCAATGCCAATAAGACACAGAATAATGAGATTCCTTTTTGTATTATGGTTATAGCCTGAAGTTTGTCCAATGCCAAATAAGACACAGAGTAAACAGATTCCTTTTTGTATTATGGTTATAGCCTAAAGTTTGTCCAATGCCAATAAGACACAGAGTAATCAGATTCCTTTTTGTATTATGGTTATAGCCTGAAGTTTGTCCAATCCCAAAATAAGACACAGAGTAAACAGATTCCTTTTTGTATTATGGTTATACCCCGAAGTTTGTCCAATCCCAAAATAAGACACAGAGTAAACAGATTCCTTTTTGTATTATGGTTATAGCCTGAAGTTTGTCCAATGCCCAATAAGACACAGAGTAAACAGATTCCTTTTTGTATTATGGTTATAGCCTGAAGTTTGTCCAATGCCAATAAGACACAGAGTAATCAGATTCCTTTTTTTTAAAAAAGGTTATGGGCCTGAAGTTTGTCCAATGCCAAATAAGACACAGAGTAATCAGATTCCTTTTTGTATTATGGTTATAGCCTGAAGTTTGTCCAATGCCAAATAAGACACAGAGTAATCAGATTCCTTTTTGTATTATGGTTATAGCCTGAAGTTTGTCCAATCCCAAAATAAGACACAGAGTAATCAGATTCCTTTTTGTATTATGGTTATAGCCTGAAGTTTGTCCAATGCCAAATAAGACACAGAGAAAACAGTTTCCCTTTTTTTGTATTATGGTTATAGCCTGAAGTTTGTCCAATGCCAAATAAGACACAGAGAAAACAGTTTCCCTTTTTTTGTATTATGGTTATAGCCTGAATTTTTGTCCAATGCCAAAAAAGGGCACAGAGTAAACAGATTCCTTTTTGTATTATGGTTATAGCCTGAAGTTTGTCCAATGCCAATAAGACACAGAGTAAACAGATTCCTTTTTGTATTATGGTTATAGCCTGAAGTTTGTCCAATCCCAAAATAAGACACAGAGTAAACAGATTCCTTTTTTTATTAGGGTTTATAGCCTGAAGTTTGTCCAATCCCAAAATAAGAAAAAACAGAGTAAAACCGGGGGAATTTCCTTTTTTTGTATTATGGTTATAGCCTGAAGTTTGTCCAATGCCAAAAAAGGGCACAGAGTAAACAGATTCCTTTTTGTTTTAAAGGTTATAGCCCGAAGTTTGTCCAATGCCAAATAAGACACAGAGTAAACAGTTTTCCTTTTTGTATTATGGTTATAGCCTGAAGTTTGTCCAATGCCAATAAGACACAGAGTAATCAGATTCCTTTTTGTATTATGGTTATAGCCTGAAGTTTGTCCAATGCCAAATAAGACACAGAGAAAACAGATTCCTTTTTGTATTATGGTTATAGCCTGAAGTTTGTCCAATCCCAAAATAAGACACAGAGTAAACAGATTCCTTTTTTGTATTATGGTTATAGCCTGAAGTTTGTCCAATGCCAAATAAGACACAGAGTAAACAGATTCCTTTTTGTATTATGGTTATAGCCTGAAGTTTGTCCAATGCCAATAAGACACAGAGTAAACAGATTCCTTTTTGTATTATGGTTATAGCCTGAAGTTTGTCCAATGCCAAATAAGACACAGAGTAATCAGATTCCTTTTTGTATTATGGTTATAGCCTGAAGTTTGTCCAATGCCAAATAAGACACAGAGTAATCAGATTCCTTTTTGTATTATGGTTATAGCCTGAAGTTTGTCCAATGCCAAATAAGACACAGAGAAAACAGTTTCCCTTTTTTTGTATTATGGTTATAGCCTGAAGTTTGTCCAATGTCAAATAAGACACAGAGTAATCAGATTCCTTTTTGTATTATGGTTATACCCTGAAGTTTGTCCAATGCCAAATAAGACACAGAGTAATCAGATTCCTTTTTGTATTATGGTTATAGCCCGAAGTTTGTCCAACATAGAGTAATCAGATTCCTTTTTGTATTATGGTTATAGCCCGAAGTTTGTCCAATGCCAAACAAGACACAGAGTAAACAGATTTCTTTTTGTATTATGGTTATAGCCTGAAGTTTGTCCAATGCCAAATAAGACACAGAGTAATCAGATTCCTTTTTGTATTATGGTTATAGCCTGAAGTTTGTCCAATGCCAAATAAGACACAGAGAAAACAGTTTCCCTTTTTTTGTATTATGGTTATAGCCTGAAGTTTGTCCAATGCCAAATAAGACACAGAGTAATCAGATTCCTTTTTGTATTATGGTTATAGCCTGAAGTTTGTCCAATGCCAAATAAGACACAGAGTAATCAGATTCCTTTTTGTTTTAAAGGTTATAGCCTGAAGTTTGTCCAATGCCAAATAAGACACAGAGTAATCAGATTCCTTTTTGTATTATGGTTATAGCCTGAAGTTTGTCCAATGCCAATAAGACACAGAGTAATCAGATTCCTTTTTGTTAATACAAATACATATTTTACTGATCTGGAAGGTCTTTGATCCGTATGCAAGCTTTTGTTTTCACATATATTTGTAGAAAAAGGACAGATAATTGATTGTTAACGCCCAGTGAACCATAACGGTTATATCAGGACGATAGTAAAAGGACCCCCCTCCCCCGTCCCCCCACGCCATCAAGTTGAAGAGAGACCAAAAACCACACCTGACATGTGAGAAACGGAAAGGGAAACACATAGAGCTTTTTTTCTTCTGTTTTTCCTCTTTTTTCTTCTTTTTTATATCCCATTGAAAGAAAAACATCAAATCCCACCATGCAGCAAGCCCTTTCTGTGAACTTGTCCGAGTCTTCACTGGACCGACACCCGGCGGTTAGCAATGTGCCAAAGGGGCTGGCTGTCCTTGGCAATAGGGGAAAAATCGCTTGCAACTTATTGCATTTGGAGAAGGACTGGACTGGAAGTTGAGGGCCTTCGTCCCCTGTTAGGTCAGCGTGCTGTTTTCCTAATTGTCCGCATTTCGTCTTGTTACAAAGGGCCTAAGGGGAGGAAACTGCGTTTCCTGTTCATAAAAACTCCCGTTTTTGCTTTGCTTTCTTTTTCCTATCTTCACGCCGGCTCGTTTTCTTCTCTATTTGATTTTGCCGAGGACCTGCAGTAATATTTTTTTTGCTTCTGTTGTCGTTTCTGTATCCGGTCTCAGATGTCTGGTTTGGTTCTTTACACTTTTGTGTTCGCTTTTTTTTCTTTTTCTTTTTTTTAAATTGTGAAGTGGGTTTTGTTTTTGTTTTTTGTTTTTTGACTCCTCCTGTTTATTACAGATTTTTGGGGTTCTGCGGAGAATATTACTTTGCTATTCGGCTCAATGTTAGTCTCCGCCATAACAAAAAATAGATTTGTTTTAATCATTTAAAACTTGGGAAAAACAGTTTGGTTTCAAAGCATAGATTTCTGATTGTTTAGCTAAACTGTCATTTAGCGCTTAACCCTTTTAGTGCCAGAGAGGGGAAGTCAATACTGCCTGTGTCGGGGAACGACAGGGTTGTGAATAGAAAATAAACATGAAAAGTGGAAAATAGACAAGAACAGTTGAAAATAAACATGAACAACGGAAAATAAACGTGAATAGTGGAAAACAGACATGAAATGTTTTAGCTCAACTCACAGGCAAGAAATGAACATCTTTCGTAAATTATACCACTATCAGCAAGACAACTGGAAGCACACACGTCAGTTGTGCCTGACTAAATAGTCAATTGGCGGGCATTGAAAGGGTTAAAGCTATGAAAGAGACGTTGTTGTTTTTTGCATTGCGTAGTTATTATTTTCAGCAAAGATTTAATTGTGCTTCTTTTTTCAGCAAAGATTTAATTGTGCTTCTTGTTATACAACAAAGTTCGAAATCAACACACAAGGGAGTTAATACAGCAAAGTTCAGTTCATCGCAGTTTTTTTGTTTTGCCTTGTGCCACACGGCAAAGTTTAATGTTCATCGCACAAAATGCGTCCAACAATGCTTAGTCCACACAAAATGCATCCAGCAATGCTTAGTCCACATAGTATGTGTCCAGCAATGCTTAGCCCGCACAAAATGCGTCCAGCAATGCTTAGTCCACACAAAATGCGTCCATCAATGCTTAGTCCACATAGTATATGTCCAGCCAGTCTTAGCCCGCACAAAATGCATCCAGCAAATACGTCCACACCAAATACGTCCAGCAACGCTTAATCCACACAAAATGCGCGCAGCAATGCTTAGTTCTTCTCTACCCGTTGGCACCGATGTCTTTTTGTGTGCGGAGAAAATTGAAAGGGGGATGTGGGAGTGGGGTGGGGTGTTTCAGACTATTTATATAGCAGACTGTTCACTTTTATGAAGCTGGATGCCATACCAGTCAAGATTTCGAGCTATTGCAATGGGACGTCTGGTCACAGAAGTCATGGAAACGAGACGGAGGCACTGCAAGCGATTGAGAATCATTCCTCCCACGAGCCCCTTGTTCAATGGTAATGGAGTCGTGAACATAAACTGAAATGGAATTGATTGGCAGTGTTCAGCGAGTGTACAATTACTGCTGCCGATTGCCTGCACATGATCCCGCCATGTTTGTCCCGGCCACTGGCACCTGAGCACAGACGGCAGGTTCGCAGTCACATCTTCCAAGGCGGGCAACTCTCAGTCTTCTTCCGCTGAAGCAACAGAACCGGACTAACATTGTTTCAAGAGCAAAAGAAGGCTTTTCACTGCGGTGGCTGATCGGTGAAAATCAATTTATGGAGCAGGAGTATATTTTTGTGGTCAGCATCACTCAGGGGACAGGGTTCGGGGCGGCGGTGGAGCAGTGTTTAGGGAGAGTTAATTCCATTGGGGCCAGCCGTCGGAACGAATGATGTGCGGGCTGGGGTGGGCGGGATGAGGATGCAGCCGCTGGTGACTCGGTTTTTGCTGCTGTTTCGTTTCCTCCTGACTTCTTCTTCATACTGTGGCGACAGTTTAGACAAAGGAAATAATAAGAGACGTACTGGTGAAAGTAGTTTGTCCCCCCAAAAAACTTACTATTTTTGTCTGTCTGTTACTCTCTTCGGGGGCCGGAGGCCTACGGAAATAAACTGTTGTCTTCTGTCTTCTCTGCGTGTGTGTCTGTCTGTCTGTCTGTGTGTCTGTCTGTCTGTTGCTGTCGCTGTCTCTGTCTGTCTGTCTGTTGCTGTCGCTGTTTCTGTCTGTCTGTCTGTCTGTCAGTCTCTCTGTCTGTCTCTTGGGCTGGATGTAACAACAAGTACTGTATCTGGACTTACTCCATTACCCTCGAAAATAAAATGTTCATTCGTTCGCACGTTCTGTCTCTCCCTGTCTCTTTCCTTCTCTGTTTCTGCTGTCGGTGCTTAATGTGTCAAAATGGGTCAGTGAGGGGAGTGCGGGGCGGAGGAGGTGAATGCGTTGAAGCACTCTATCAAAGAACCATCTGATTCCCAGGCTCTCCGGTGAAGACCCTGCTCTCTCTCCGCTGTCAGCCTTGAGTCGCCCAATTATTTGCCAATCAATCATACAGAAGAACGAAGGATTCAGGCATGAAACTCATTCGAATTCAAAACGGATCTGGGCTTGATTGCATGTGTGCTCGTTGTTATGGTAACCATTTGGTGACTGACTTCTGAAAGCTCCCCCGGGTGGGTTTCCTCTTCCCTCTAAGGATTTCGATGTCATTGAAATGGATATGCTAGGGAGAACGGAAATCATCGGCTCGTGCCAGTATGGTCTGAGCCACTTAACCCCCCCCCCCCCCCAATCGCCCCCCCCCCCCCATCCCCCATCTCTTTCTACAGGTCAAGCCTGAAGTGGACACGTTTATTTGCAATTACAGTTTTTGGTGTTTCGCATATGCAAAAATTCCGCTAGGAGGTGCAGCGAACATTTGTAAGTATGTCGAACATCCGATTGAGATTAATGTTGCTACTGAGAGAGTAGCTTTGGCTGACTTTCAGTATGTTAGCTTTGCCTGACTTTCAGTATAAAATTATTAGTTTAGGCTAACTGTAAGTAGACATTTGCATAGGCTGATTTTAAGTATAATTTATTAATGTAGGCTGACTGTAAGTAGGTATCAGCTTAGGCTGCCTTTAAATATATTAGCTTAGGTTGACTGTAAGTAGCTTAACCCCGTTCTTAATTGGGCGAACTGTTTGTTCGCCGAACATACTTCGGACAGTTCGACGATCTATAATTCGTTTCTTAAATGAACTTTTAGTTCGCCGAACATGGTTCGGACAGTTCGACGAACTACGCTTCGTTCTTAACTGGCTTATAATGAAATACAAGCTTCGGCCAGAACTTGCGGCAGAAGCGCAGCAGACAGCATGATCCAAAAGGTAGGCTAAAATCAAGTCAGTATACTTTAACCATCCCTCACATGGTAATTCAAATAACTACTATATCATTATGGATCTCAGAGACAAAGCTGCGCCTCCAACAAGTCAACAAATAGGCCAATTCCCTCCAATTCCCTCCCAACGTCATCCATTTTTATTTTTTATTTCTTCCTCATCCACAGGAGAGCTCTTTTCTCTCAACCAGTCAGAGGCAATGTTCGCCGAACTGGGCGATTATTCCCAGAACATGTTGAGCGCAGCTTTTTGGACCCCGAATATAGCTTCGTCGCAGTTCCACGAATACTCCCAACTAGTTTCGCGAAGCAAAAGTTCGCCCAATTAAGAACCAACTAGGTTCGACGAATAACCTGAACTATGTTCGCGAAGCAAATGTTGGCTCAGTTAAGAACGGGCTTTAGGCTGACTTTAAGTATATTAGCTTAAGCTGACCCTAAGCAGATATTAGCTTGGGCGGACGTCGAGAAGGTTACCTTAGGCTCACACTAACTAGATAATTATTAGCTTAGGTTGGCTTTAGGTATGATAGCTTAGATTTATTTAAGTAGGTGTTGGCCTAGGCTTTACTTTATATATATGATTATTAGCTTAGGCTGATCTTAAGCAAAAAATGGCAGTGGTGCTCTTTGAGTGAGTAAGTATGTGTGTGTGTGTGTGTGTGTGTGTGTGTGTGTGTGTGTGTGTGTGTGTGTGTGTGTGTGTGTGTGTGTGTGTGTGCGTGTGTGTTTTGACATTTTAAAATGATTACCGCCACTTCTCATGTATGTGACGAGATATCTAAATGTCAAATTCTTCAGCGGTTCGAACAAAAATGCTCCATCCCGATTGGATACGTTATTGATGACGCAAAGCATGGCTGATCTAACTTCCTCCCGCCGAGAACTCCATATTCTGCCAGTGTCTCTTTCCAGATCAAATTTCGCTTTCTTGCACCACAAATCATCATTATGTATTCACGAAAAGCTGCAAGTAATGTTGATTTTTACGCTCGATTCCGACGTCGATTGATAGGAGAAGAGGAAAAACGGAGTTTGCTTATCGACTGATAAACAAATGACATAAGATATGAGTTTATTTTTGCTCTGCTCGCTTGTCTAGACAGCTCGAGTTTGTAAGCTGGATCATTTGGGTGGATCACGTATTTTCCCGGGGAAACAGTTGTGCCGTACCGGGACGCTGTTGTTAAGACTGGTTCAACTCCAGGCTGACTGCCCGACGAACAGCTTCATGTTTATGCCCATTCCACCACCATGGTCTTGTTGATCTGAATCACGAGTCATCGGAGAGACGACAAATCTCAAATAAGGATGATTGCTAGCGTTCTAGAACACAAAGGGTTAAAATAACGCTAATTTAATATCACAATACAAAACGCTTGCGAATTTTCCTGGTAGATCGCTTTTTCAAAGCGACAAAACGTCAGTTAAACAAAACTTAAACGGTGTTAAATTAAACCAGCATTGAACACGCTCCAACCACAACCGGATAAGTATATTTTCATTTATCACCGTAGTTTGTTGAGAAAACAAAACACTAGCAGCGGAAGCATTTAACGGAAAAAATCGAAACGAATTCTAGAGGCAAGGGGAGAGGGAGAGACAAAGGTTATTTCAGTATTAAAAACTGTTAGTATGCTAGGTTCCTGTTTTGTATGATAACCTGTGATTTTAGTTTGCTATTTTTTAGTGTGAGGGTTTGCGATGCTATTTATGTGATAGTATTGGTCTGAATGGAGATGTTCGTGTGTATAGGTATGTTGTTTGTTGGGTTTAATATGATGAGTTGTACTTTTCTTACTTCTTGAAACATTCTTGACCTGTGAATGCATGTGTTGACGCGTGTAACTGGTAGGGTTGACTGTTTCGGATGTGTGTGTAGCCTCCAGACTCAAAGATAAAGTACTCTGCGTTTTACAAGGTGGTGGTGAAGTTTTGCTTAATGTCCTCAGATGTCAGTTGACATATTGGGGACAAGTTGTGACCAATGCCGAAGCACGGTTCAATAATTCTTACTTCCACGGAAACCTGAAGGCTCGTTAGGACGGACAGCTCAGGACGGCCACCTCGACTCTCAACACAGCTCCTGAACTATGGCGTTTTACAATATATGTGTACTTATGTTCATGTATTATACTGTGTGTTATTTTACTGGTATCTTTTATGCAGTCGTAAGGCAAATTTCTATGTTATCCATAGACAATAAAGATTCCATATTCTGTAGTTATAAAATTCGGTATGACCAAGATACGAGCAGAACAACAACAAATCTATGTTGTGTAGCTCAGCCGATCCCTCATCCATTTCTTGCCATCCACATTTAATGTACGCATGCTTTACGCAAACTGAAAACGGTCGATATCTTAGGAAAATTGGGCTACTGCTAGCGTCTGAGGAAACCCCGATGACCGACACATTTCAGCATCATTAACCCCACTAATTGTCATTGTGACACTCGCACCACGTCCGTCTCTTCCCTGGGGTCTGGTAGCCATCTAAACCATACAAGAGACATTTCTGCAGGATCTGTCTCTGGCTGAAGACCTTGCGCTGTACACCGTGGTCAGAGTTAGTGCCTCGGTGCGCTCTCGGGTAAAATCCCACAGTGGGGGACTGCGGACACAGAAATTAGGATCTCCTCTGTTGAGAACCCAGAACTGATAAATATATTCTCCCTTTAAAGCCCGGAGAGGTCAGTATATAACCATGCGTACGTCGTCTGCTGCTTTGTCCTAATTTCTGCCTTCCCGGTCCTTCTACCTTCATCCTTTCCAAATCCTCTCCCTACATTTTAAATGTATTATAACTAGCGCAATTTTCCGTGCGGGCACGAAGAATAAAATAGGTCACACTGCTCACAAGCAATTTAAACAGGTGTCCGTGGTGAGTGCCTACAGAATATTAACGGGTACCAAGGAATGCGATGGAAATTGGTTTTTGACTTACCAAAAGCACTGGTAGACGGATGATTGTTTTTGATACTGTAACAGTGAATTAGACAAACTGGTAACTTAGTGCCCTGTGTTCTGAGCTGCTGTAAAAGAATGTTGACTGTTGAATGTGTGCTTCGTCCAGAGTTGACCCTACACAGCTGACGGGGAGTTAAAATCCGAACAAAGTACCTCGGCATCACTGCCTCAGATGCTTGTCACTGGACCATTTCACACTGTACCCACCTGGAACAGTATAGCTGACAAACCTTAATGAGAGACGGGCGTGTATTACAGCACTGCTCCAAAAAAAGACCACCAATTTTCATTTTCTTGGCTACAGCTCTCACACAGTTTAGTGTTTCGTTTGCTGAGAACCTGGATGCTGCCAAAGGTTTGCCCTTAAAAGCCTGGGGTAGGTCGGAGTACAGGGCTGCATGCTTGTACCGCTGTCAAGGATGCTGTCTTTCCGGCCTCGGCCCTCTCGGTTCATTGAACTTCATTTCCCCCCAGTCCTCTTCCAGTATAAAGTGAATCGTGCTGCGAACAGTGACTGGGACATTTCCTTCTGATTCCCTGAATTGCGCCTGGCTCTGGCGCCACCTTGGCCGTTGACTGGACGTTAACTGTCCAGTGTAAGGCAGTTGCTTCTCTTTTTCTGGGGCTTGATGTCCTCAGCTGTAGGGCTGACATATCAGGACAGGAAGCAAGCAGCAGGCAGTCATGTCTCTGTCTGTCTGTCTCTCTCCCTTCCTCCCTCCCTCCGTCCCTGTGTATGTATGTATGTATGTATGTGTGTGTGTGTGTGTGTGTGTGTGTGTGTGTGTGTGTGTGTGTGTGTGTGTGTGTGTGTGTGTGTGTGTGTGTGTGTGTGTGTGTGTGTTGACACCCAGGGCCTGAATAGACTCTTCTTGCCTTATCTGCCTGCCGAGAACTTTAATGCCACGTTTGCCAAGACTCTCATTAGACTTTCCCTTCTCCTCCTCCCCCCTCCTTCCCCAACATAATGAGAAGGATGGAGGGTGAAGAAACGGCAGAAAGCCTGGAGGAAGGGTGCGAGGCCGGGTGGAATGGAAGCGGCTGGAAGAGAGACAGAACCGCGGCTTTATCGCGCTGCTCTGTTTAGGTCCCTGCCCTGTTATCCTCTCATTTGTACAGGTGATTGCAAGAGTTACCGTCCCTGGGGGTGATAACGCGAGTGACCTCCCTTGGCTGGGCGGCTGGTGGCCGGCGGGGTTGTTAACTGCGGACGACGTCGCTGCAGTGGATCGCACGCCTGCTGCCATCCATGGCGGATCGTTGGCTCAGCGCAGGCAGCGGTCTGGTGGAGGAAATGACGGTGGTGCGGGCGGGGACGGAGGTGGAGCGCGGTGCTATTGAGCTGGTCTGATGTGCTTACCGCCGTCGCTTGTCGTCTGGCGTACTTACTATGGCCGTCCCCGTCTCTGTCTGGTCCTGGGTGTGGGTTTGTCCGTCTGTCCACCTGTCTGTCTGTTTGTAATGTAATCTAAAAGAATATTTACAAAGCGCCTATGCACCTAGCGAGAGCCCGAGGCACACTTTTACAAAACAATAGGCCGGTCGGCAAAAGTGTGCAGAATTAAGAGGAAAAGTGAAACCCTGCTAATTATATTAGCAGATACACTACAACACTTCAGTCAAGGTCTTTTGCATCAATCCAACACACAGCTAGCACACAGTCTATCTGTCTGTTTGTCCGCTTGTCCACCCATCCGTCCATCTATCTGTCGACATAATATAACCGTCATAGTTAACTGGTTTTTAAAAAACCAAGTAAGCCTATCTATCTGCCTGTCTATCTGTCTAGCTAACTATCTGTCTGTCTCAATTTATCTGCTTACCTAGCTCTATGTCTGCCTGTCTGTCTATCTACTGATGTATGTATGTATGTAATATATCATTAAGCGTGTGTGGCTGCGTGTGTGCGTGCATGCGTGCGGGGTGTGTGTGTGTGTGTGTGTGTGTGTGTGTGTGTGTGTGTGTGTGTGTGTGTGTGTGTGTGTGTGTGAATACTACATGCACATTTTGTGATATTGTGAAACGTGTTGATCTGCACAAGAACATGCTGTTTGGAGAAATGTCACTCGTAAAGCCAGAGTCTCTGAATGCATATTATAAAGCAATGCTAATTCAGAGAATAAACTTCCTTGATATGCATGTATGTACGAATGTATGTCTGTATGTATGTATCTACATGGCCTGTGCCGTTACTGACGTGTTGTTGTCCCGTCTGTAGGGAGGGTGGCCGCATGTACACAGACTTAGTGAGTGCCGTTACTGACGTGTTGGATGCAGCCACCATTGTCCCTTCCCGAACGATGTGGACAGAGACAGATATAGTGTTAGCCACTACTTAAGTGTCTATTTACCAGTGTCCCCTTTCCCCGTAATGTAGACGACGTGCATGTTATGTCCATTGACATTTAGAACGGTCTTATATACCAGCCATTGCTCCCGGCTGTGAATATGAACGGGTACCGTTAATGAGTGGTCCGATGTCCTGGCCATTGCTTGTGATCCGTGGACACGAATACCTCTTTCTAGAGGTGGCATTTCTGGTGTGGTCCGACGTCAATGCCTTGTCTTTCAAACCCTAGTGTTCGCAGCGGTGCAAAGAAGGGCGTTAAGGACACCCTTGGTATTCACTCCGTGACCTTGTGTAAACGTTTGTGGTCAGCAGTGCCTGTGCATTCAGTTTTAGAGTCAGTGCCTGTGGTCAGTCAGTGTCTGTGGTCAGAGTTAGTGTCTGTCCCTGTAGTCAGTCAGTGCCTGTGGTCAGTCAGTGCCTGTGGTCAGTCAGTGCCTGTGGTCTGTCAGTGCCTGTGGTCAGTCAGTGCCTGTGGTCAGTCAGTGTCTGTGGTCAGTCAATGTCTGTGGTCAGTCAGTGCCTGTGGTCAGTCAGTGTTTGTGGTCAGTCAGTGCCTGTGGTCAGTCAGTGCCTGTGTTCAGTCAGTGCAGACAAATACGATGTGCTTAACGTACCCACCGCCTCAAGTTTCTTGTCCTTAATGTTTGTGCAGGACCCTTTGTGCTCCCAGCTCAATCAAGGTCTGATGGGTGGGAGTCCAGTAGCAAACTCGAATTTCTTCTTTACGAGACCTTGGGATGAGACACGTGGCCGTTTTAGCTGGGAAGTCTGTCGGACAATCCGATTTCCTCTTTACGAGGCCCTGGACTCCACGCCTAGCCTTGCGTGCTTGTCCCGTTGCCAGGGACTGTCTGCCGGACAAAATAATGGGCGCTTTTCTGGTTCCTTCAGACTGATTCGCTCTTGTCCCCTGGCATTAGGGATTAAGACTCCTCTCTCTTGCGCTTCCACTCGGAACGGATCGGATTTGAATTCCACCGTTGACCGTTGCTGGCGGACTGAAAGGAAATGACTGAGCAGATAGACTGGCAGGCAGATTAAGCAGCCATCACAAGTGGCTTGCGTCTGGGAAGATCTGAAGTGTTGAGGAGCTTGAGACACTAGCTGCGGACACAAAACCAAGGACATCATAGCATCGATCTCCTGGAGGAGAGAGGCGTGGAACGAGGTATAGAGCTCGGCGATCTTCCTTGACAGGACGAAAAAGGGCCATCGTCAGTCAGACGAACATTGGAACGTTAGGGAAGCTCTTGAGAGACTGGGCGGAGCGCATTTGGGTTTTCCGAGCGCATAGCTACCGTCTTGAAGTAAACTGAGGTGCCATTCCAAACGCTCACCTCCCCGTTAATAAGTCGTGCTGCCTGAGGAATTAGCGGTCTGAGTCATCGGAATACAGGGTGTTGCTCATATGAGCCTTTAGCCAAAATCGATATGTGATGCTGGCTTAACCCCATTTCCGTCAAGAATGCTGTACTGTATATGCAGTTTCCTTTCTGCTCCCAGAGACCTGGAGTTAATCGTCAGGAAGTTATTTTGGGAACTTTGCTTCACACGAGAGTGCATGAAAAAATGAGAATTAGAAAAGAAGAAAAGAAAAGGATGTCTGTTGTAATGGCAAACGAAAAATCCAAAACAAATGTGCTGTATTCCACTAAAACGTGTCCTATTTTCTGCCCGATGAAATGGCGTTCATTCTTAACCCTCTGCTTGTTTGATGAACAGCCGGCAAACAACAAACAAGAACAAGGATATAATACTACAAGAGATTCTGTAGGCAAACCAAAAATCACACACACACACACACACACACACACACACACACACACACACACACACACACACACACACACACACACATTTATTATTTATAATATATATATATATATATATATATATATATATATATATATATATATATATATATCATTATATATGCTGCAATTCTGTTCTGTTCAAACTTTAATGGTGTTCATTCTGACCCCTCTGCGTGTTTTGACAAACAGAAACAGTTTACGAGGGCTTCACTTGGTGCATCCTGTATGCTGACAAGAGAAGGGCTTCATTAATCGTTGACATGTTTGTTGCGGTCCGATCACAGCTGTACTCCTCCACGTGCCCAGCTGCCATAGCGCTGCAAGTAACTCTGCTTCCGTATCATTATCTCTCAATCCGGTTCGATCCATTCTGTCACTCTTAAAAAATAAAATTAAAAAATATGCAGAACTTTTCTCACATCCTCTTTGTGTGTGTGTGTGTGTGTGTGTGTGTGTGTGTGTGTGTGTGTGTGTGTGTGTGTGTGTGTGTGTGTGTGTGTGTGTCTTTTTTCACCCTTTTTAAAAATTGTAATTGAAAATTGACTGTCTGAATGCTTGTAAGCTTTCGTCCGTCCATCCGTGCATGCGCGCACTCGTTTGTGTGTGTGTGTGTGTGTGTGTGTGTGTGTGTGTGTGTGTGTGTGTGTGTGTGTGTGTGTGTGTGTGTGTGTGTGTGTGTGTGTGTGTGTTGTGTGTGATCACTGAACCCTAGTACCAGTCAGGTAGTCGTTTGAAGCAGCGGCATCAATTTGTTAATTACGATGGCCCGTTACTGGAAAAATGATGAGCACAGAGAGGGGGGGACGGGAGGGGGGGGGGGGAGAGAGAGAGAGAGAGAGAGAGAGAGAGAGAGAAGAGAGAGAGAGAGAGAGAGAGAGAGAGAGAGCATGCACGGATGGATGTTCGACACGGACCCCAGGGGCAGACTGGCGGGCTGGTCATGCGGACTCCAGGAGCCTCCCTGACCAGCGTGGAGTGGAAAGCGCTGTCCAACGCCAGGCGGTCGATCCTCCAAACACCGCTTTCAGCACCCCCTTGACCGCCCGCCGTCTTAATGACACGAAAAATCTATCATCGCTTGCCACAACTGACCAGACAAAAGCACCGCTTCTGCTTCCTGCAGGATGGGGCTAGGGTAGGGCGCGGTGGGGTGGATTTGGCGTTCTGCTCTTTTGAGGGCAGGAGAGCTAGCTGTTGAATGAAACTGCGTGGTAATTAGGAACTGCACGTGGATGCCAGATCAAGGAGATAGAGCGATTTGTATTGTTTAGGCAGCTCCCTTCCAGTCTTGGTCTCACGGAAACGTTAAGCTGACTAAACCTGCTCGTTTGGAGAAACGTGGTTCACACGAGAGTAGATTTACGTTTGGAATTCAAACTAACTGAAGGTCGTATGGGATCGTGTAGGCAGGCGAAAAACATTTGGAAAGTAAATAAACAGATGAATAAACACACACACACACACGCACACACACACACACACACACACACACACACACACACACACACACACACACACACACACACACACACACACACACACACACACACACACACACACACACACACAAACACACACACACACACATACACACACACACACACACTGACACGCTGGGAACATCATCTAACGTCATTCGTTGCCGGGAATGCGGCAAAACGGCTCGGTCCTGTTCATGATTTGTCAGGATCACCAAAGCTAGTGCAATAATAATAATGTACATTTATCATGCGCTCATCAACGCCCTGAGAGCTCTTATGATACATATTAACATAAATATGATATTCTATACACATGTAGAACATAGTCCTACCAAAACAATTTACATAAAGTATTATACAAAACAAACAAAACAAAAGAAAAAGCCCACAGTGGATTTGCTTTCACCAAACAGTTTGACTGAGGGAAGGGGGGGGGGGGGGGGGGGGGAGAGGAGAGAGAGTGTGTGTGTACCGAGCCAAGAAAACGGCTTATCAACCGGCGTAAGAAAATTGCCCTTCTGCCTAAATATCAGGTAAAACATTTTGGTTAAAACTCATCCTCAAAAAGCCCGACAGTATTGTCCTATACGTGGGTCCGTTGCTTTGTGTCGTGCTATAGTCTTTCTAGATGGGATCAGAACAACACAAACAAGTGGAGGGAATCCCTCGCTTCATCTTCCTCCGGGCCTGTTTTCTTTGGCCGAGTTAGCTTCGTCAGCCTTTCTGGCCAACACTTACCTAAGTGCATGCATTCTTTATTGATGAGCACGTTCTCCCGTCGTGTCCACAGACGGTGTTTTTCCTTTGGATTAGCCGCTTCTGCCTTCTAGGTCTGATGCGAAAACTCATACGGCTTTGTCTGGTCAGTTTGGAGGAAATTCTGTGTTGACTGTTGACTTTGTTTTCAGTCCAGCTGATTTTTTTGTGCTTTGGGGGAGGGGGGCAGGAGAAGGGGGCTGGGTCCCATCATAGTCTTGTCCTTTTGCGTTTGTTTTTCGGCCCGTCGGTTTGAAATGTGAAACGGTTGTGTGTAACTGTGCTTCACTGTGTGCGGTTTTTAGTTGTGTGGATTTTGAGTTTTGTTTGATTAGGCCTATAGCCTACATGTCTGTGCCACACCCCCGTCCCCCCGCCTTCTGTTGCTCTCTCTCTCTCTGTTTCTGTCTCTGCCTGTTTTTTCTCTGTCTCTGTTTGTCTGTCTATGTGTCTGTCTGTGTGTCTGTCTGTCTCTCCCTCTCTCTGCCACGTCTCCCTCTCCCCCCTCCCCCCTCCTTCTCGCCCTCTTTTTTGTGCATGTTGTTAAGCAGTTATAAAAACAGTGCGTGTTATGTTCGCATGTATAACAGGCTTCTGTCAAGATTCATCGATCTTCTTTTTCTTCTTCTTCTTCTTTTATTTATTTATCAAAAACCGGTTCCCTTTTGGACCAGCACTTGATACATGCTTGAACTTCACTCACCCGCTCTGTGCTGCTTTGTTCTGATTTATCCATTCAGCGTTGGCGGTGATGGATGACCGTGTCTGCTTGACAAACTGCACTGTAAACATGAGTGGTGGTGTCGCAAACGAGCAGTGCGTTCAGGTTACATATCGGTTAGTCAGTATTAGGGAATTGCGGATTCACTTGGCTGTTCAGTTATTACGAAGTGTGGATTAAACGGACGTTGACAAAACATAAAGGCTGACACCTTACTGGACATGTGTGTTTTTGTGCGAGTGCGCGCGGGCTTGCGCGTGCGCGCGCCCGTGCTAGGAAGGGTGGTGGGTATATTTAGCGAAGTAAGCAAGGAACTGGTGACCTGTACTGTCACGTTAAAAGCTGTCAGAACAGAGGGCCAATCAGTTTAAGTGTTCAGTCGATTGAGTCGTTCATCAAACAAATGGAACAAGCAGATTTTTTTTAATTGAATTGAATTGAGAAAGCAAAGAATCAACATGAAAACAAATAAGCAAACAAAATAATAATAAAGCAACTAACCACAAGAGCAACGAAAAGAAAAGTATCACACACACACACACACACACACACACACACACACACACACACACACACACACACACACACGCAGGCACGCGCACGCACGCACGCACGCACGCACGCACGCACGCACGCACGCACGCACGCACGCACGCACGCACGCACGCACACACACACACACACACACACACACACACACACACACACACACACAAGGGAATGGATACAGGGAAGGAATTTAAACATAGAGCGTATTGATCAGAAAGCAACCGCTTTATTTAAACCCAATATTAAGTTGTTTCGAAACCTATTTAGACACCGACAATCCTGTGCTTTATGGTTTCTTCAACGGAAAAGTTCTCAAAGGGAAGTTTTCGGATGCTATTTTTGTGTCATTAACAACAACAACAAAAATTTTTTTTTTTTTTTCTGCTTGTTTGGAAGAAATTGATACGGTCATGTTATTTTCACACCCTGTGTCCTGTGTGTTGTTCCAGTGTCACAAGCAGTGTCCAAATGGTCCCTCATCCAGGAATACTGCTGAGGACTGGACTCCAAGTCAGGTCAGTTAATTAGCTCTCTGGTAACTTCACTGATTGGTTGGCAAGTTGGCAAGTTGGCTGGCTGGTTGGTAGCCTAGATCGAATGGCTGAGTGCTGTTTTGGTTGGTTAATTTTTTTTGATTTTTTTTGTTGCTTATTTATGCTTTGAATACGTGGTATCGGCGTCACAACAAGAGAGAGAGAGAGAGAGAGAGAGAGAGAGAGAGAGAGAGAGAGAGAGAGAGAGAGAGAGAGAGAGAGAGAGTCGAGTGTGTGTGTGTGTGGTGCGTGCGTGCGTGCGTGCGTGCGTGTGTGTGTGTGTGTGTGTGTGTGGTGTGTGTGTGTGTGTGTGTGTGTGTGTGTCTGTGTCTGTGTGTACGCGCGCGTGTGTCTGTCTCTGGCTGTCTGTGTTGCTCTGTCTCCCTGTCTTTCTGTCCGTATTTTCTCTCTCTCTCTCTCTCTCTCTCTCTCTCTCTCTCTCTCTCTCTCTCTCTCTCTCTCTCTCTCTCTCTCTCTCTCTGTCTTTGTCTCTGTCTGTCTGCCTCCCACCTCTCTCTCTCTCTTTCTCTCAGCCGGTGTTGACTGTTCGTTCGTCGCTTTGTGGCATGCTGTTCTGGGTATTGTTTGCAACATTTGAGAAGTCTGGCCCATGCAGTGACAAAAAATGTGCTTGGGTTGACTTTCAGATCTGCGTGTTTGCTGTGCCGGTTTCAGAAAAGGAGAGGCAAACGAATATTTTTTTGCTTTCCCCCAAAGCGGATCGATGTTTTTGTGCAGACCACTGTTGTTGAATTCTAACCAGCACCCAATTCCACATCACAATTTCAGAACGTCAGATGTAGTCCCCTTTGAGCAACATGTACGTGTGTGATGTCGTCATTTTTGTCGTCTTTCCTCAAACAGGACACCGAAATATCCAAACTTTGTACGCGGACTAAAAAAAAGCAAGAAAAAGAAATTATTATTATTATTATTATTATTATTATTATTAGTAGTAGTAGTAGTAGTAGTAGTAGTAGTAGTATATCATTTGCCAAAGCTCGTTCTACGTGGTCGGTCATTCGATGGACGTCAGAGACCCTTTACGACCACAGAAACCGTTACGCTCATTAGGACGGAAAGCCCAGGACGGCCACCTCGACTTTCACACAGCTCCTGAACTCTGACCCACTGTTAACCCACTCTTTCTTTTTGAAGTTTAATGCGAACACTTCGTCATCGTCGTTGGCTCCGACAGGAACTCCGGTAGCTGGGACGTATGCCACTGTACGCTTCAGGGTCTCCACAGAAACTCCGGTAGCTAGGACGTATGCCGCTGTACGCTGCAGGATCTCCACAGGGTCGAACAGCTCCTCCCTCACCGCTGTGTCAGCAGGCCAGGTTTCTGCTCCCAGAGTCTGCGGGGTCTGACAGTCCTGCAGGAAGTGTTCCACCGCCATAAATGATGTACAGCAACGGCACACCGAATAGTTTCCAATGCTGAATTTTGTGAATATATGCACGGTACTACGAATACTTATTTGTTTAGGCATTGTGCCCGCTTCCAATTCAGAAGAGGGGAAGGGGGAAGGTGACGAAGTGACAGCACTGTGAACGCAGTTATATCTCATCAGGGGAGCTAACTTCACCTTGGAGTCTGCTTGGGTCCATAATGAGACATCCCCTCCGATCAGAACTCTCCCGCGTCTCCTTCTCGGCCGGAATAGCAACAGGCCCAAGGAGAATACCGATATCGGTGCGCGTTCCCCAAAGTCTCATTGGATTGTCCGTCGGCATTTTCTTTCTCGGGTTTTATTGATGAGGCAGATGAAGACCGATGTGTCCTTTGTGTGCCCGCCTTGTCTTTTTCAGGGTGATTTAGTCTAATTTTTTTCTTTCTTATTTCTTCTTCTTTTTCTCGCTCTCCGAGGGGTACGTGTCCACGTTTTCGATGGGGGGGGGGGGGATGAATTTTGTGGTTTTCAACAAACTGATTCTTCATTCAGCGGGTGAAGATTGCAGCTGTTGTGCGTGTGTGTATATGGAATGTTGTTAATAGGGGAGTGTGTGTGTGTGTGTGTGTGTGTGTGTGTGTGTGTGTGTGTGTGTGTGTGTGTGTGTGATGAGAGAGAGAGAGAGAGAGAGAGAGAGAGAGAGAGAGAGAGAGAGAGAGAGAGAGAGAGAGAGAGAGAGAGACGGACGGACGGACGGACGGACGACGGACGGACGGACGGACAGACAGACAGACAGACAGACAGACAGACAGACAGACAGAGAGCGAGCTAGGCGAGTGGCAGTCATGGTGGTGGAGGACTGGGCATTATCCTATCACAAACATCGGTCTACAATTTGCCTGACAGAAAAAAAACGAGTACAGGCAATACATAATCGAATTGCAGTATCATGATCAGCACCTTTTGAAATATGAAAGCTAATGTTCTTCGGTATGCAGTCGTCTGTATTGTCAAAATCTTGATAATCGTGATTTTGGGTCTGCACGTCACTGGAGAGAGAGAGAGAGAGAGAGAGAGAGAGAGAGAGAGAGAGAGAGAGAGAGAGAGAGAGAGAGAGAGAGTTCTTGGTGTCAAAATTATTTTGCACATGTTCAAACCGAAGCAATTAAACCACACGTCAAAAAGCTGGATTACAGTTCTGGACACAACACAGTCAAAACAAACGCAAGCAAGTCAAAAGCAGTCAATAACCAGCAAGCTTCAATATGTACATTTCGACGAGAAAGAGAGAGAGAGAGGGGGAGGGGGGGGGGAGGGACAGAGAGAGAGAGAGAGAAACGTAATTCTGCAAGATAATTCTCGTTCTCCTGCGTCTCACCAAGCAGAGGCTAAAAAGGACAAATTACACGGCTGAAAGGAAGCAAAAAACATTTCCCAATAGAGTCAGCAATCATCAGTATCATTTTAATCACGTCCTATAAAACAAAGATTGCTAAACGTAATGAAAAGATAAAAATGGTGCTCCCAACAAAATTGCCCATCATAAAAGAAACAAGTCCTGCCCAGTTCCAGAACTGAAGTAGAGTTTTTAAACAAAGAAAGCTATGAAAAATATATATATTTTCCGCGAGTCCGTGCAAACGTAATCTGGTAAAACCAATGCAACGGACCGTTAAACCATATTTCACTCTGGAACGTGCAGTGGCCAAATCCAGTTCATGTCCTGTGAGCTCATCAAACCGGAAACCGCCTCTATTGAGCTGTGCTGCACTCAGATCGGACAGGGAATCCGACAGTTTTCTTCTTCTTTAACTGGTTTTTATTTCATTTTATTGCTCTGCCGTGTTTCAATTATTCATTCAGCATACACGTTTCCCCCTGTCCGTTTCTTTGCCTCTCTCTGTCGCGGTTTTGTTGTGCACAGCTGATTGTATACAGAGGTGTCGAATTTAAACAGCCATTCCATTTTGTATGTGTGATATGGTGGGGGGAGGGGGGCGGGGGGAGGGGGGCGGGGGAGGGGGAAGTGGGGGGTGGGGTGGGGGGTGGGGGGGGCGGGGGGAAGTGGGGGGAGGGGGGGAACCAGTGTCCATTTTCCCTGTTGTATTGACCAGTTTTGATGGAATTTGCGAATTAAGATCTTGCTGGAAGTGCGGTGTTAGGTTTGAAGTAGGTGTGGGGGTTGGGGGGATGTAGCGTGTGTGTGTGTGTGTGTGTGTGTGTGTGTGTGTGTGTGTGTGTGTGTGTGTGTGTGTGTGTGTGTGTGCCATCCAGTCACTGGACCTATTCATTAAAATTAAAAAACAATCAGAGGGAAAGTTCTTCAACAAGTCTGTCTGTCTGTCCCTCTGTCTGTTCGTCCCTCTGTCTGTCTGTCTGTCCGTCTCTCTGTCTGACTCTCTCTCTCTCTCACACACACACACACACACACACACACACACACACACACACACACACACACACACACACACACACACACACACACACACACACACACACACACACACACACACACACACACACACACACACACGTGTGCGCGCACAGACAGACAGACACAGATAAACAGACATACTTATTGAAGAACTTTCCTTCTGAATATTCTGCTTTCCTTCTCTGAACTGAATATGTAGTTCAGGTGACTGGGTGGCATCGTGAACTCACTTCTGTAAATTGTAGAATCATTTCGTGTAACAGGGTGATTTGACGTATTCGTTTTCATCACAGAAGGAACATGTATGCAAAACTTGCCGTCTGACAGCACAATAACTCAGTGGATGTCAGTATGGAAGTGAGGATGAAGCTGAATGTCCGTAACTACTGGGTTACTTTCCTCCCAAGAACAGTCACGAGAAAAGGATAAGCTTTTCAGAACTGTTTTAACATTAGAAGGGGGGATGGGGAGGAGTATTATCTTTGTGCATACGTTGGATGGGGACGGATGGGGAGAAAGTATGTGTGAAAGTGATTTCAAGTGTGTCAGAAAGTATGCGAGAAATATCCTAAGTGCGGTTAGTGTGTACGAATGTTAGTGTATGCGCGCGCGTGTGTTTTGCATGTGTGAGATATCGATCAGGTAAAAATAACTTGTATGTTTGCTTTTGCGACTGCAAACAAGGGTATTCATTTCAAATACTTTTTTAAAAGTCTGATATTGTTTTGGAGTACATTTTTTGACATACATTATATTGATAATCATACGATCAGTCCGTAAATTGTAAACACATCATATCACTGATGTGAAAAGACTAAACAAAAATGGAGAAGAAGTTTCACGTGAGAAAACGTAAAAAGTTAATATTCATGTAAGAAAGTACTCGATGCTCTATAAATAGATCTAGATGGCAAGTAGTCTGCCAGTGACATCATAAAAAAAGATGACGTCTTGAGGGCAGCGGAGGGTTAATGGTTAGTCTGGGTAAAGCAGAGGTCTGGTTTTGATTAGTGGATGGTAGTTATGTCTAGATTATTTCCCTGACACGAATGCCAAATGCATGCACGAAGACTGCGTGAAGCGAATGGAACACATTTACATTGAATGATTTCTCGAAGGTGTTGTCCTGGAACGGGCATTTCTGTGGTTTATTGGTCCATTTCGTGATCTCTGGCCTTTCTTCTGTACCTGCCCTTCACGATATATTGCTCTCTGAATACTTGCCTGTGTCTTAGAAAGTCAGATTGTATCCCAATCCACGTAAGCACGTAGACGGTACAACAAGAACAGCTCTGTGGAATTGACATTATATTGTTTTTCTTTGGGGGGTTTATGATCTGTTACTTGTTTTGTTATTCTGCGTGCGTGCGTGCGTGCGTGCGTGCGTGTGTGTGTGTGTGTGTGTGTGTGTGTGTGTGTGTGTGTGTGTGTGTGTGTGTGTGTGTTCCTGTTTCTCGCTGTTCATATGTTGCTCTATGTTCATTTGTGTCGTTCATTTGGGTAACCCTGGACTCGAATCTCAGCATGTCTCAACACATAAGCAACTCGTGTAAAGCCGCATACATACAAATCAGGCATATAAGTTCCATACGACACCTTCTCACCACTCAAGCAACCCAAATCCCTTGTATGCTCTCTTGTCCTCTCTCGCTTAGACTACTGTAACTCTTTACTTTCAGGTTGCCCTCAGTACTTACTAGACAAACTTCAAAAAGTTCAGAATGCAGCAGTAAGGCTTGTGTGTAAAGCTAAGAAATCTGACCACATCCATCCTATTCTTGAAACTCTGCATTGGCTACCAGTAACACATCGCATTCAATACAAAATTTCATCTATCTGCTTCAATTCCATCTCTGGAACAGCCCCTCAGTATCTGTCCGATCTCCTTCAACCTTATACTCCAGCAAGACAATTATGATCTGCATCTGACACACGAACCTTTGTCACCCCCCGTGTAAACACAAAAACATCTGGTGAAAGATCTTTTCCTTATGCTAGCCCATCTGTCTGGAACAATTTGCCTCAAACACTCCGCCACTCTGATTCTGCCTCCTCTTTTAAAGCCGCCTTCAAGACGTACCTGTTTAATAATTATTTCTAACCTGTTTTTTACAGCCCTGCCTATCCCCTCATCCGACGCTGTGTGTGTGTTTGTGTGTGTGTGTGTGTGGTTAGTGTTATTGTAAAGCGCCCTGTGCTCCCACCTTGCGTGGTAGACGGGCGCTCTGGACTCCTCTTTATTATTATTATATGTTAGTTTCTTCTGGTTTTGTTTTGACAGGTTTTCGAGTGACAATCAAGGAAGCATTAACTGGTGAATCGTTTATAGCGCCCACTCAAGTTTCTTTGCAGACGAACCCCACACCAAGAGTGGTACACCCCCCCCCCCCCCCCCCCCCCCCCCCCGGCCTCCCCGCCGCTTCTGTCATAGACCCCTGCTTAATGGTGTTTTCGGGTGGTCTTAATTTAAAAACGGGTTCCACTGTATTTGTTGTGGAATTTGGCCCATGATCTCCTTGCTGCTGCTAAGTAAGCAAAAATAGTGAGAAATCAGTAAGCAATTAAGTAATTGTTCCTTAAGCCCCAGTTGACTGCGTGGTTCTTGTTAGAACGATCAAAAAGAAGGCAGGAGAAGAGCACAAGAAGACTAAACAAGACCCCCCCCCCCCCCCGGAAAAAAAGCACAAGACATTATAAGACAGCGCAGCACAACACTACAAGATAAAACAAGACAGTAGCACAGCTCAACGCTACGGCACAGCACAGCAACGCAAAAGGCACGTGCAACACAACACGACACACACAACATTACACGACACAACACAACTGTGCCAGAAGGCCTCAAAAGACTTGACAGGGAACTGGGAGCTGGGCACGGGGGAAAGGAAGGGGAAGGAAGAGGAAGGAAGGGGAAGGGAAGCTGTGAAATGATTGCCATTCGATCGGAATCCTCATCCCATCATGCTTTGTGCGGACAAGGGGTCAGCACTTCCGCTGCCTGCGCTGAGGACATGCAAATGGCTGCAGGAAAAGGGAAGAATAGCGCCTTGATGAGCCGGTTTGGGGAACTCAGTGCATGCCCATGGCGTGTGAACACCGCAAACCGCCATTGTTTGCTCAACGGCTTGACGGGTCAGCATGGACTTCCTTGTCTAGCTTCCAAGGGAAAGGAGGGGGAGGGGGTCACACACACGGCTCGTGCCTGCTTAACCGAGCGTGCATCCGCTGAGTCTTTGTCTGGACCTTGAGTGAGAGAGTATGATTGTGTTGCTTGACTTTTTTCCGTTTTTATGGTTTACGGTGGGGGATGGGGGGCGGGGGGGGGGGGGGGGGGTTGTTAGTACAGACTGAAATATTAATATATTTGGTTATTTGATTCCTCATAACGAATTATTAGCATGAATGCTTCTCTCAGCAAGAACTCCCACACGTTTTCGTCGTAAAATATTTAACAGGAATTTTCAAGCGATGTCCCTTGTGTTAATGACCGAGAACGTTCAATTATGTGGTGTTCTATCGAGTTACATGTAGTGCTTCTTTGATCGACGTCACTTATTTCTCACCCGCAGCGTTGTACTGATTGAGAGGGCGAAGAGAGAGAGAGAGAGAGAGAGAGAGAGAGAGAGAGAGAGAGAGAGAGAGAGAGAGAGAGAGAGAGAGTTAAACCGCGCTTTTTGTTCAATTCGCATGCACTTCTGTTAGATGCACGTCCAATGTCCATTTGTCCTCATTGAGTTTCGATTGTTTATAATTGATGATCTGGAATGGATTTCAGCTAAATACAATGCCAGGTCCAAAGTGGCGCATTTGTAAGCGGTATTTCTATTGGCCCGAGTGTCACCGGAGAATGGATTGTCAATAAACTTCTGTCTCAACCCTATGCAGTTTCACGTGTGATTCATTCCTCCTCCTAGCTCCCACCGTTCATACACTTCCAATCGCACCACTGTTTATAAGAACTAGAAAGAAAGAGAGGGAGAGAGAAAGAAAAAAAGAGAAAAAAAGAAGAAGTAAAAACCGTTAAGATGGTCGCTTTTCGTTCAAACAGGACAAAACGATTAATTATTGTATGCCCGTCCTTTCCACCTGTCTGAAGAAAGGGATTTGCATTATCATTCTTTGCTGTGTTTGATCTAATTTCTTGTTGTTGATGTAGGTGGGGGGAGGGGGGGGGGTGATTTGGTTTTTAGAACGTTGGTGGTCAGTAATGTTCTATGTGTTAGTATTATTGACTTTGTTGGTTCTGTTTGTGGGTCGGCTCGTTTGCTGGACTGACAGTTCGATGACTTTGTTTCAGTTTCAAGGCGAGTTGTTTTCTTTTCATTTCTTTTTCTTCTACATTTTTCGAATTGGTTTTGGGAGATACTGTTTTGTCGTCCGTTTTTTTACCCCTGTGATTGCGATTGTGGACTCTCTCTCTGTTGTGTGTGTGTGTGTGTGTGTGTGTGTGTGTGTGTGTGTGTGTGTGTGTGTGTGTGTGTGTGTGTGTGTGAAGTGGGGAAGGGGATACTAATCACTTACATCAAAGATTCCAGTTTGAATACTATTCGATACGGGTCACTTGGTGACTGGATTTGTAGCGTCCTGTCAGCCACACAAAGTCAGCATGGGACGCATATATTCGATACAGACACGGGCAACAAAGACATCACTGGATCTAAGTGGCAAAAAAAGAAGAAGAAAAGAAGCCGGAGCGGCGGGACATTACTCTGCAGACTGGCCCCAGTCAAAATATTACTGAACAAGAAGTTTGGTGGTAACGACTTTTCCAACGGAACCGCATCTCATAGTCATCCACACTCGTTATTCCCTCAGGCCCGTTGGTCAGACGGATATGAAAACGGGTGTAAGCGTGTGTGTGCTATATCCCCAGCCTCTGTCTGGTACGTCAGAAAACACTTAGCTCGATTGCAAGCACACGACCTCTGGACGAGATATGTTGAGGACCCTGCAGTTTCATCTGGCGGTGCCAGCATGGAGCCTTGTACCAGTGCCATTGGCTCAGGCGGTGGCTTTCGTTAATTCTGCCCTTTGATGCTGGTTGCACACTAAGTGACCACTCTGTTTGAATGGACACCCGACAGTCACTTTCAGATTTCTTTAGCCTGGTGGCCAAAATTTGGTATCTGAATTGCCCGATTGTCAGATTTTGATATTTGAGCGGCCGTTTTTCTTCTCTCATGTTTGTGTGTCAGTTTGATTTCCAGTAGAGTGGTTATTTTCCTCGGATGTCATAACTTGGTATTTGAGAGGCGTTTTTGGTACTCTTGTGCCTCTTTGTACGCAGCTGTAAAGTTTTTAGAATTTGACATTATTTTGTGGGTCATTTCCTTTGGTTTGCTATGTCTAATGGATGTCAAGACTATGATGTGCATGTCGCGTTCAAGAATGTTGCCCTATGTCGGCTTCAGAGTTGGCTCTCAGACCACGTTGGAACGTGGAACACCCTCTGGTGGATCCGTGGGGCCAGACTTTAGAACGGTGACGAGGGTGACAAATCTTGAAAACTCAGTTCCTTTTGATTGTGTCAATGACTGGTCAAAACTTGGCAGTCGGAAGCCGGCAGCTTCCCGCTTTCCCTTAAAGCGCACTTCTGTTCAATATCAAAAAAGGAGAAGCAAAAATGTCCCGTTTCCCCCGTTCCTGATGGAAGCCGAGAAAACTGCGGACAATTGACGACCGCTCCACAATCGCCGCCAAGCAGACGAGCCAGACAAGCAGAGGGAGATGTACAAACGAGAACACTATCGGCCAGATAGCCATTTAGACGGGAGATGGCGAGTCATTTAGACGCTGGACTGGACGCTCCTGCTGTCAGCGGCACGTGCATCTCGTACATCAAATGACTCGGAGAGCTTGGCTGGTTCTGTGGGAAGAACAGCCTGTGAGAATAGCGGGCACTGTTTTTGCAGTTTAGCGTGGCGTGTGACAATTAAGCGAAACGGAGCGATGGACAGAAAGAAATAATACTGGTCACACGCTCAACCTACCTTCTGTGTGGGGGGAAAAGGGAGGGGAAGGTGGGGGTTGGGGGGGGGGGGGGGGTAAAGGAACACGTGTGGCCCTGAACGACTGTATTGGGGACGCCTGGGTGAGTCTTGTTCCACGCTACGCTGGACATACATGCCATCGTAACAAGGTTAGAGGGATGCGGGGAAGGGGGGAGGGGGCGGGGGAGGGGGCGAGGCGGCGAAAGAGACCAACGGGAAAGTGACTCGGTGCATCCGGCTCTGCACTTAGTTGCAGAAGTGGCGGTTGGTGTTGATGATTTTGACATTCAGTACATGTCAGTGAGTCCCTGAAGGCCGCTTAGGCGTTTTGGTTAGGTGAAGAAGAAAAAATAGCAATCTGACTGAAAAATCTTTATCTACAAATTATGTGCTGCCTTAATAGTTGCGTTTTGTTTCGAAGTTATAAACATTTGTTTGTGTCTTCAATTAACGTGCCATCCAGAATGAAACCAAAATTACTGTCGGTGGTTTGATAGTGCGGTTTGTTCCTGAAAAGAATTCAGGCTATTGTCTCGCTTGCTGCGGGATGCTTTTTCCTAGGAAGAGATACCGTTTTGGACTAGGCTCTTTTTCTGGAACAATCCCTATCACGTTGCTGGTACTTGAACTAGCAGTTGTGTCTGGTGTTTTAGACAGATTGTAATTAGCTTCTCGACGCACAGGGTCACCTCAGGACGAAAAAGAACCCCCCACTTTCACATATATAAGCCGATTCAATATATATATATATAAACGTTGCTTCAAAAAAGGGGCTTAGCCCGAAAATTTGCAATTTGCTTTGTATTGTCCTATTAAAATGAGCGTTCTTTTTAACAGTTTATGTGTTTGGATCTTAATTCACATTCCGATTTCTTCTCATGTTTCAAACTATACCAGAGTCAGATCAACAAGCTCATTGCGACAAACGCTGACCAAGTGAATAAATAGGTACACTTGCACTTAATTACAACTAATGACAGATTTTGATGTGCGGTAGGAAGCAAAATGCCTGCCACAGAAATATGCTTCTTGAAGAGAACTCGCCCCAAAAGATCAATTCAGTTTGAACATTACAGTCATATGTGTTCTAAAGTAAGTAACGCGAGAAGGATGGTGGCTTTTAACCAAGGTCAAAATTATATTGACCTTAAGAAATGGATAGTCGTTTCGATTTCACACAGATTTCATCGCCAACTGCGGATAAATCGACGGTCGATGTCACTGCTCCATCCAGACTTTTACCAACTCTCACGAAAACACGGCACTACAACACGTCCACCATCTTGTAAAATGACGACGGATGAAACTCTTCTTCATATTTTTTGGTGAGAGGACACGTTTTGGATTTTCTCTTGCTTGAGAAGGGTACTGGCGAGGTTTGACTGCAAACATGTTTGGCTTGGCCATTGAACGGTGCGGCGACTGAGGTGTAAGCGCTGTTCTTCAGCTTGATTAGGCTGTCAGATGGATTGGAAGTCTCATCGACCGTTTGATGCCTGCATGGTCCCTTCTGCCTTTAACGGTCAGGTCTCAGTCTCGCCTCCCCCCTCCATGTCTCCCTGCCCCCCCCCCCTCCCCCCCTTGACCCACCATCCCTGCCACAGGCATCTCTTCTGCAGTTGTCGTGGTGGTAGTGGAATGGGGTGGGGAGTTTTGGGGTTTCTTTCTTTTCCGCCATACCTATCTCTCTCTCCCCACCCCCTGCACGCACGCATGCACACACACACACACACACACACCCACACACACACACACACACACACACACACACGCACGCACGCACGCACGCACGCACGCACGCACGCACGCGCGCACGCACGCACGCACGCACGCACGCACTGAATAACACCGCAAACACACGCACAGACATCTACGCAAGCACAAGCAGAACATACGCATACATGTACACTCAAGCACCCACGTACACACACACACACACACACACACACACACACACACACACACACACACACACACACACACACACACACACACCCTCTCTCTGTCACACACACACACACACACATACTCACACAACACCACACACACACACACACACACACACACACACACACACACACACACACACGTCCGCACTCTATCTCAGTTCCGACGCTTCCTCCCACCCTTAACGTCACTGCCACCCAGACTGCCAGACGTTGGTCACGTTTTGCTATCTCTTTCCCCCTCCCAGTCCTACACCGGAGCATCCGACACTCAGCTTCTCTGCTTGTCGCTCCTCCCTTCTAGGGGGCTGAATGGCTGGGGATACTGTCTCTTGTCTCCATGCCTCCCTCCTAGGGGGCTGAATGGCTGGGGATAATGTCTCTTGTCCCTTTGCCTCCCTCCTAGGGGGCTGAATGGCTGGGGATAATGTCTCTTGTCCCCATGCCTCCGTCCTAGGGGGCTGAATGGCTGGGGATACTGTCTCTTGTCTCCATGCCTCCGTCCTAGGGGGCTGAATGGCTGGGGATACTGTCTCTTGTCTCCATGCCTCCCTCCTAGGGGGCTGAATGGCTGGGGATACTGTCTCTTGTCCCCATGCCTCCGTCCTAGGGGGCTGAATGGCTGGGGATACTGTCTCTTGTCCCCATGCCTCCCTCCTAGGGGGCTGAATGGCTGGGGATACTGTCTCTTGTCCCCATGCCTCCCTCCTAGGGGGCTGAATGGCTGGGGATACTGTCTCTTGTCCCCATGCCTCCCTCCTAGGGGGCTGAATGGCTGGGGATACTGTCTCTTGTCTCCATGCCTCCCTCCTAGGGGGCTGAATGGCTGGGGATACTGTCTCTTGTCTCCATGCCTCCCTCCTAGGGGGCTGAATGGCAGGATGGGGACATTGTCTCTTGCCTCTGTGCTTCATTCTCTCCACCGCTGTCTCTCTCTCTCCACCCCCCACTCCACCCCCGCTTCTGTCTCTCCATCACCCTCTCTGTTCTGTCTCTCTCCCCCTCTCCATCGCTGTCTCTCTTTCTCTGCCCCCCCCCCTCCCCCCCTCACCATCGCTCTCTGTCTCTCTGCCCCCCACCTCCTCCACAGTGCTCTCCCCCCCCCCCACCCCCTCGCCATCTCCGTCGCTGTCTCTGTTCTCTGCACCCCCCCCCCCCCCCCACCTCTCACATTGTCTCCATCGCTGTCTGTTTCTCTGTTTCGCGCTCTCTGTGTGTGTCTCTCTCCATCGGTGTGTGTGTGTGTGTGGTGTGTGTGTGTGTGTGTGTGTGTGTGTGTGTGTGTGTGTGTGTGTGTGTGTTCCCCCTGATATAGTCGACATGGTTGTCTGCGTGTGAAAATCCAGTTTACATTACTGTATTTTCCTCTCTGTCCCTCAGTCTTTGTCTCTTCCTTTTTGTATGTATGGCTCTCTCTGTATCTCTCTGCCTGTCTCTCTGTATCTCCGTGTCTGTCTGCCTCCCTCTCTCTTCACCTCTATTTCTGTCTCTCCATCTACTTCTATCTGTGTCTCTAACTCTCCATCTCTGTTAGTCTGTTTGCCTGTGTCTGTCTCTCTGTCTGTCTCTCCCTGCCAGAAATTTAGCATTTCTAATCTCTACTTTCCCGGTTGAGTCAACATTATCCGGAGATAATTGTGTTCTGTTTGATAACGGGCTATTGTTCCTCTTTTGCCCCGCGATTGGGATTTTGGAATCTCTCTTTCTCACTCTCTCTGTCACTCTCTCTTTCTCTCACTCTCGCTCACTCTCTCGATCGCTCGCTCACTCTCTAAGTTCCGTCCCTTGCCTTCCTCCCTCCGCTCTGTCCAAGTTTCTTTCAAGTTTGATTTCCATCTCTCATCCCCTTCAATCTGCATGTCTTCCAGGGAGAGCTTTTTTGGTGGGGTCTTTTTTTTCTGGTATGTGGGGGATTTCCATGCAAAGTTTTCCCTTTCATTGATCATCCCGGGGTGCGGTTCCCGTCTTTTGTGCCCATTTGTTTGTAAATTACTCAATTGACCCGACCCCGTCCCCTCCTCCTTCTCTTCTCTCCCCCCCCCCCCCCCTCCCCGCCCATCTCCCAGCACAGCAACCCTCGATCTTTTCCTCTGCCTCTTCCGCTGTTTGTGCGCTTAAAGGGGAGCGAAGCCTGCAACATGTAGAAAACATACAAATATTTGCACCTACGTGCCTCATTTGGTTGCTGTAACCATATTTATGTATATAAAGGAAGTTTTGTTTTTCTTCTTCGAATTGCTGCTCCGCATGCAGGCGCAGCCATGCTGGTTCGGCATCTTAGTTTCCATGACAGGAGTGGAAAACAGCAACACGATGGAGAGCCGCCTCACTGCGTCGTTCGTTCACTCGTTATTCTTTTTCAGCTAGTTAATTAGTCTGTCGATTTGTTTAGGCTAATTCTTCTCTCTGAAACTGTCCTGCACAAAGGTCTTCACCAACCAGTTTTATGTTGGAAAACGACAGCAACACGTCGAGCAAAAACAAAACATTTTAAGCGGCGGAGGTAGCACTCTTTCTGCAGAGCTAACGTGATTCAGTGTCGACATCCCGCTCAGGAAGCGGGAATGACTCATTGGTACAGCGACGGACTCGTGATCGAAAGGTCTCGGGTTCGAGTCGCGGCAGGAAATACGGGAGAATTTTCTCCAGGGTCAGCTTCCTATGCTGACTCTTATTTCGGTATCCATTCCACCCCTGTGTTACCGCAGTAGCACGTAAAAGATCCTGGTCATTCTGCCAAAGGTGCAGGTGGCAGGTTACAGCTAAACACACTTGCATCCTATGTATAAGGCTTCGAATATAGTGTCACTGCAAACTGGTGCATGGTTGATTGGTGTACCCCCCCCCCCCCCCACACACACACACCTCTCTCTCTCCTTTCCTTTTGCTGTGCAATTTCCCCAGACTGGCAGTATTGGTCAGCTGTTTGACCGGTGGTCATTAACGGAAGAAGACGAAAAACGCCACGGCACACCAAAGCACAATTGCGAAACAGGCTTAGGGATTTCGAAACAAGAGAATAAAAGAACAATATTTGAATGGAGAGATGTCTCCCTATTTGGCAGTATCTTTCTGGGCTCAAATCGCCTTTTCATATTATCACTGGGGGATTGCGGGGGGCGTTGGGGGGGGGGGGGGGGGGGGGGATCTCAAAGCATTGGATCAGATGTAAAACGGAAGCCGAAGTGAAGTGTTAGGAAAGCGCGTTAAGACCGGCCTGTTGGGAGCGTCCATTTGGCAGACCTCTCTTATTGAATCGATCAGTTTATTGCTGCTTTTGTTTTTCTGTTGCCATGATGTTTCATGCGCCGAATATAGAGGACTCTTCCTTGTTTTGGGCAGCTGTGACGTGGAGAGTCATCTTCTGCCCCCTCCCCGCCAACCATTTGGCCGTGTTGCCAAGACTTGCATTTGTCAGAGAGTGCTTTTTGCAAACCCTTTTCTAAACGTCAGTCTTTTTTGTGCATTTATCGGAGCTGTAATCCCCCCCCCCCCCCCCCCCCCCCCCGTTCCCCCACTCCCCATTTTTCATGGGGGCGACTGTTCTTGGTCCGCGGAACGTCTCTCTTTACGATCCCGCTCCTCTACATATTGACATGGGTACAAAGCTTAATTTGCCTCTTCTCCCACGGTGAAACCACACTTACACACACACACACACACACACACACACACACACACACACACGCGCGCGCGCGCGCGCGCACGCGCGCGCATGCAGAGATGCACAGTATCGACTTCAGTTACAGTTTACTGTCTTAGAAACGCCTCTTTTTCAGTTTCAAGATCTTCCTCAGTTTGCGTCTGCTTTCTCGCCCGGCACTGAGTTGGGTCAGCTTACGATCTGTGTCCATTTGCTCTTGTTTTAGAAGAGAATAATAACTCGTCTGTAGCGCTATACCCAATGAAAACATTACGCTCCGACGGCGCTGTACTACATCATAAATAAAGATAAACAAACATGACAAACTAGTACAATGAATAAGTACTACACATATATACAACACCACTCAAACATAAAAAGTCAAATGCAATTCATTTACTGTCTTTAACACAACACACAATTAACGTTGCGCAAGGCGCATACACAGACAGGTAGATATGGAAAGGCGGCGAGGAAAAGGTGTGTTTGAAGTAGAGGTTCAAGAGATAAAAACGATGAGGAGAGGCGGTTTTCTTTCTCGGATACCCATGCCAGGACAGATTGGAGCGCGTTGTTGGTTCTTCTCGATTATTGTCCCATGAAATAATTATTGTTCCATGCTTGCATGCTCTTCAGACATGCTGCAGTGTCGACACAGTCATAGGTTCACCATATACTGAACTGCCAGTGTGACCTTTTGGGTGTCAGCGCGGAGCTGAACGATACAATAGTTTCGCAACTACGAGCTGTCACCACGGTAGGCGCCTCCCAAGTTGGGAGCCTCTTAGATCCGGGCACTGAGGGTTGCATATAAAGATTTTGCCGCTGTCTCCTTGCAAGGAGAGACCCAAACAGCAGGCAGTGGTTTACGACACCCTTCCTCCTGGGGGAAGGTGCCAGAAAACGATGTTCGGAGTGTGGGAGAAACTGACAAGTAGTCTCGGCCAGCCACTGTTTAGATTTGATTAAAATGCGCATGCGTGCACAACGTAACTGAGTATGAGCCATCGGGAAACCGTGGCTGAGGTGACCAAAAAAAAAAAAAAAGAGAAAAAAAAGAGTTTCCCTTTGTTTTTCATTTGGTTAACAACAACAAAACAAACAACAACAAAAAACGCAGAGAGAGAGAGAGGGTAGCGGTGGGGAGGACGTAAAAAGAATAAGTAAAGTGTAAACTGTTCACATGCAACCCACACGAACCATGAATTGTCATCTAGTTGAATACGTGTTCACTATATCCTACAGATGTCTCGAATTCCCGATAAACAGGACAAAATAGGTTACCCCGGAAAGCTGTTCGCCTCGAGCTGCAACTCTCACCGGTCAAAATCTTGCGCCTACATCGACTTCATGGGGCATGAGTCGGGGAGGCGAATGTCGTGCCCCCCCCCCCCCCCCTCCGCCCCCTCCCTCTCTCGTGCTCTCCCTCTCTGTGACTTCTAGAATAGGAACCAGCCGTGTCTCAGTTGCACCGAAAGGCTGTGGTAAAAACCGTGGTAAACCGTCTGTTGTGTGTGTTCAACAGCGTGTTTTCTCACGACGAAGTTGGCCGAGGACCCGCGTCTCAATGTGAGTTCACTACGAGCGTCTCAGTGTGGTTCCAATACGGACGTTTTAGTGTGTGTCCAGTACAAACGTCTCAATGTGTGTCCAGTACAAACGTCTCAGTGTGGGTTCAATACTGACGTTTCAGTGTGTGTCCAGTACAAACGATTCAGTGTGTGTTCAGTACAAATGTCTCACTGTGTGTTCAGTACGAACGTCTCAGTGTATGCTTTGCAGTACACAGTACGAGCGTGTGCGTTAAGTATGAACATATCAATGTGTGCTCAGTACAAACGCCTCAGTGTGTGTTCAGTACAAACATCTAAGTGTGTGTTCAGTACAAATGTCTCAGTGTGTGTTCAATACAAACGTCTCACTGTATGTTCAGTACGAGCGTCTCAATGTATTCTCAGTACAAAGTATGAACGTTTCAGTGTGGGTTCAGTACAAATGTCTCGGTTGGGTTCAGTATGTGTTCAGCACAAACGTCTCGGTGTGTGTTCAGTACAAATCTCACAGTGTGTGTTCAGTACCGACGTCACAGTGTGTGTTCAGTACAAATGTCTCAGTGTGTGTACAGTACAAACGCCTCAGTGTGTGTTCAGTACGAATGGCTCAACGTCTTTTCAGTACAAACGTATCTACTCATGCTCTACTCTCCCTTGACCTCGAAGCTTCGCCTCTTGTTCAAAAAAACCCGCTCATTAAGACTTGTGCTGGGCACGCCGGGAAAGTCCCTCACATCGGGCAAGAGGTCTGATGACAGCCCCACGTTTATCTTCGTCGTGGGTTGATGTAAGCTGCTGGAACTAGGAAAACAGTTGGCTTTATGCATCAGTCTGTAGTCGTCGGGCATGAGGTCTGAGGAGACCACCATTCTCGACACGCCCTGTTTGGTCCGCACGCTCGCTGGATTGACCGGCACGACGGCGGCAGCGGTCCTCTTTCGGTACAACAGATAGCACACAGCTGTGACACCACCGCCGACTGCAGCTAGTGCGATCGGGAAAATCCACGAAGGCACTGAAGTGTCGGAAGTTGTCGACATTACTATTGCACGAAACACGGTCACGAGTAAGTGAACCGAGTGTTTAACTTTGTGCACTGTCTCGATGCTCCTCCTTCGTTTAAGTGGCCTATGTTGTCTGGAGATGTTCCTCTAGCTATGTTGTCTGGAGATGCGCCACTGGCTATGATGTTTGGAGATGTTCCGCTGGCTGTGTTGTCTGGAGATGTTCAGCTGGCTGTGTTGTTTGGAGATGTTCCGCTGGCTGTGTTGTCTGGAGATGTTCCGCTGGCTGTGCTGTTTGGAGATGTTCCGCTGACTGTGTTGTTTGGAGATGCGCCGCTAGTTCGGTTGTCTTGAAATGTTCTGCCGACTGTATTGTTTGGAGATGTTGTGAAGAGTATTTTGTTGGAGATGCTCTGCTGGCTATTTTTTTTAAAGCTGTTCGGCTGGATATGCTGTCTGGAGATGTTCCGCTGGTGAGGTTGTCAGGAGAAGTTCCTTGAGACGTTCCTCTAGCTATGTGTTGCCTGGAGGTGTTTCACTGGCTATGTGTGTTGTTTGACGATGTTCAATTTCTAATAAGCCTTATGGTTTCTGTGGACTTTAAGCACCATGTTTACTTACTTCTGTTCGCTGTGTACGTTGTCTGGCGATGTTCCATTGGCGATATATACGTTGTCTTGTGATGTTCCATTAGCTACATACGTTGTCTGGCAATGTTCCATTGGCTGTGTACCTTGTCTGACGATTTTCCATTGGCCGTGTATGTTGTCAGGCGATGTTCCATTGGCTGTGTACGTTGTCTGACGATTTTCCATTGGCTGTGTACGTTGTCTGACGATGTTCCATTGGCTGTGTACGTTGTCTGACGATTTTCTATTGGCTGTGTACGTTTTCTGACGATGTGCCACTGACTGTGTACGTTGTCCGGAGATGTTCCGCTGGTTATTTTGTCTGGAGGTGTTCTGCTGGTGGGGTTGTCTGGAGATGTTCCATTGGCTGCATTATGTGCAACTATTTCTCTTTCTGCGTTGTCTAGAGATATTAAATCTAGTGAGTGAGTGGATTTGAACGTTGTCTGGAGAAGCTGCTGGACAACCAACTCTGCCGAAAAAGTGGCAGTGAAGTTTTGATATGTTGTACTTACCAGTGGCACCCAAACAGATGAACGAAATGAGACCAACATTTGGAAAACTTGTTTCCACAGTTAACATTTTGGTACACTTCACAATCCAAGCGAAACAGAAAGCAAGAAAACGGAATCGATGCAAAGACGAAGAGGAAGAACACGTGAAGTCTCCCTTGAAAAAATGTCGTCCTTGGTGTTACACTCTGGTACCTAAACACATATTTAGACGTACCTCATGATTCAGACTTCATCGATTTACTTGATGAATAGATTGCTTTTATGCAGTGCGGCAAGGTGTGTGACTCGTGTCTGCTTGTATTTTTTTTGTTTTTTTGTTTGTTCTTCTCTTCTTCTTTTTTCTCCTTTTTTTTCTCTTCTTTTCTTCCCTTCTACTTCAATGCATTCTTCTGTCCGGAATAGTTGATCGCTGTTCCAATATTTGTGACAAAATGCGTCATTTCAGTAATGGCGTCACGTATGAACCTGAACTGCGTCAAAAATCTAAAACAAGAATTACTGCTAGCGTTCTAAAACAAGATCCAAGCACATAAAAGGTTCAAAACAACACTATTTATTACGACAAAACGCAACATGCGAATTTTCGGGGCAATCCCCTTTATCAAGCTACAAAATACACTTAAACAACAATTAAATGGTGAAAAACGATGAAAAGTGAGATGCTTATATTTTTGGGGGTGAGCTATATTAAACGGTGAAAAACGATGAAAATGAGATGGAGAGCTAATCAGTCTACTTATCTTTTTATTGCTGAGACATAGCTCACCCCCAAAAAGATAAGTGAATTAGCTCTCCATCTCATTTTTCATCGTTTATTTGTTGTTTAAGTGTCGTTTTGTAACTTTATAAAGGGTATTACTCCGAAAATTCTCAAGTTGTGTTTTGTCCTAATAAATAGCATCATTCTGAACCTTTCACGTGTTTGGATCTTCTGAACTGCGTCAGTCTGTTATTATTCAGCGCAACGAGTATGTGGCTATCAAGGATACTGCACTATACAAGTAGACATTAATACTGACATTGTTCTCGAAGAAGACTGAGAGGGCACGCACTCACCTGAAAGAGGCTTTTAAAGGTTTTCTCCTTTGGAGGTGATTTTACAATGATTTTGTAAGTGGACTTTCCCAGACACAGTAACAAACACTGTTTTCTCGAGCTCTTTCCCGCGTTTTAGTATGATATCATTGATGGGATACCGGAACTTCTCAGTTTTGTTTACATGTCACGTATAAATTATTTTTGTCAGTGTTTATTTTTTTTATATCTCGACAGTTTGTGTGTGTGTGTGTGTGTGTGTGTGTGTGTGTGTGTGTGTGTGTGTTGTGTGTGTGTGTGTGTGTGTGTGTGTGTGTGTGAAATAATTTCATTTTCCTAACCTTTTCATGGGGAACAGAATAACATACACAGTCTAATGTCGAGGTGGCCGTCCTGGGCTCCCGTCCCTAATAAGCCTACGGTTTCTGTGGACGTAATGCAACAGTCAACCAACCACGACTCCATGGAGAAAGTCCAGAGGCGTGTAACAACCTGGGCCATGCAGGACTACAAGCCGACATCCGTTTTTGAACATTTTATTTTTGAGGGTAATTTGTGCTCTCCCCATTTGTTCCCGTTGACGTATATGCCAGAAGTGGTCCTGTCACTGACAATGTCAGCTTATCCAATCAAGATCAAGATTAAGATGCATGCAGTGTGACTGCCATGCTTAAAGAGCTGGGCTGGCCATCGCCTGCAGTCAAGGAAGAAGGCCAGACTCGTGTGACTATAATTACTAATAGCAGGGAATTTATAGAGCGCTTTCAGCGACTGAAAGCGTTTTACAACCCCCTCCCTCACCCCCACACATTTTTTTGTTTTAATGCAACGCATAAAAGTTAATATACTCCCACACACACACACAAAAAAGAGCATAAAAATACATTAATAAACATACTTCTTTTTTTCTTCTTTTCTTTTTAAAATCCTCTCGCAAAATAAATGACGTGTTGTGTTTCTGTATCAACTTGGAGTTTGATGGCTTATCTCGCCTTGATGTAACTTTCGCGACTAAGTGGGCGTTAAATGTCTGGAATCTGTCCATCAGTCTCAACCGCTCTGCTTCCAACATCAACACTCTTGAGGTGCTAGACGTTCAAGTGACAACGAAGAGGCACAGCGTGAGCTCTATTCTGCAGAAGATTACACCATCAGCCCTAGGGCAGAGATTGCAAACTTGACTTAATTAACAGATGACCTATTTCAGACGCGACAGTCTCAAGCACGTTCCGCGAAGAGGCAAAGCAGGAACTCCGAACTGCCCAAGATCACACCCACACTCATGTCCTAGACAGCAGCGTAAGAAGAAGAAGAGGAAGAAGAAGAAGAAGAGGAGGAGGAGGAGGTCTGGTCGTATTTGAGGTCAAGCAATGTACAGCAAGGGCCGAAGATCAGTTTACCCCCCCCCCCCCCCCCTTTGCCCCCCAGCCCCACCTCCACCACCACCTCTGCCCCTCCGCCTCCCACTCATCCCCGATCTCTCCTTTGATTTTTATGGACCTGCGCTGAGGGTGTGTGTGTGTGGGGGGGGGGGGGGGGGGGTAGTTTCAAGCAAGCTCGCTGACGATGAGCAGCGGGACCCCGAGACTGTCGAAGATCAGACGTGAACCCGCCACCCCCTCCCTTCCCGGTCCAGTGACCTGACGGAGTGTGGAGGCTTTTGGAGGGACGAGGAAGCTCGTGGTCCCTGTGCCGTAATGACGGCTGCGGAACCCAGCCCCCGTCGCTTAGTATTCATTGGAGTATTAAGGGGGTGCGGGCGAGTTATGGCCGCTTGCGCTCCTTCCGATGCTTTCATTTTCCCGCCTGCTGCATCATTTGTTTCCGCTGACTGCTGTTTTTGGCCCTTTCTAGCTTGATTGTGCGCTGTTGCAGGATCAGGCGCATTCACGCACCTCACCACCCTAATTTTTGTTGTTGTTGTTTTTGGTTGTTTTTGTTTTATGCGGCGTTGTTGAATTGAGATACAAAAAAAAATAAAAAAATTGAGATACAAAAAAAAAGAAGAAAAAAAAAGATTTTTTTTTTTTTTTTTAAAACAATGGAGAAAAAAAAATGCGGCATTTATTTCCGTCGTGGGAAGTTACCCCCTCAGCCCCCGCCCCCCCCCCCCCCCCCCCCCCCCCCCCCCCCGCGCCTGCTCAGGCACCATCGCCCCACTCCCTCCCCCTTCCACTCCCCTGCACCCACCTAACTAGGCTGTTTTAGGGCGGTGTTTTCTTGGCTCATTTCCTCCCAGACAAATTGATTTCTCTGTGGGTCAGCGCTTGCTGTGAGATTTACATCTTCTCGGACTACTGGCGGATTCCGTTTGAATAATAGACTTTTGTGTACACTTCAGTCCTGAGACAACGTGTCGTATGTTTGTGTACTGGGGTTTATTTCAAGACGAACGAGGGCGAAAAATGCATACTCGGAGCACACACCAAAAACAAACAAACAAAAACCCTAACACACACACACACACACACACACACACACACACACACACACACACACACACACACACACACACACACACACACACACGCAGTGCATGCACGCACGCACACACTCACACGCACACACAAGGTTTTGAGGAAAAGGGACGGCCTGTTGGGGACTCTTACTTTTCAGTGGTTCTTGTTGTGTGGTAACCCGAGTGAAGGCAGAACAAGGCCAGCAGGCCTGTCAGCACGTGAGCACGTGGCGTACGTAGTGGGGAATGGAAGCGAAGGGGACGGGCCCTGTCGAATGCAAAAAACAACAACATACAGCAGTTTTTCCACTCAGTCTCGTCCTTTTGGTTGCAAATCGACGTTTAAAAGTCGCGAAAACACGACCATGAGTTATATTCCAGTTGTGCCGAGCAGTCTGTATTAGTGACGTAATGAACAAGGTCGGAATGTGTGGCAAAGATATAAAAAACAACATGAGACAAGTTTTTTTCCTGCTCTCCTTTGGTGAAGATCGAACCAACATGTCTGCGCCCCGAGGAGCTAAAATTGGAAGCAAAAAAGTACTTCTTTTCATAAAGCTATTGACAGAAGAATCAAACAAAGCCTCCAGACGAAAATATTTGCAGTCTCTACGTTTTGACGCCAGCAGTTACGTCATCCTTTAGGTTCCCGCTTTGGCTCAGCTCTGGGGTATCTCTTCGAAAGCCTGGAATGGGTCAGAATGCATATTTACATGCTTTACCTACTGCCAGGAATTCTGACTTTGTAAGTTTTGCCTCCACGGCACATTCAACTTCTTTTTAGTTATTCTTCTTCACGTAAAGTAATTTGTAACGTGCACAATGACTCGGACTTTTACTGGAGATCCGACTGACGTGTGTTCAGCCAGGATGATGATGAATTTCACTTTTAACTCGATGTTAAATATCGAGAAACCAACTGACCAGACCAGCCAAAATGGGTTTGGCGCTAAGCTTAAATTCATTCACGCGGTTGGGTCTTTATAATAATAATAATAACAACAATAATAATGTACATTAATATCATGCACTATCAAGGCCCTGAGCGCTCACATGATACATATTAACCTAAATACAATATTCTATACACACGTAGAACACAGTCCTACCAAAATAATTTACATTAGGTATTATATGGAAACACACACACACACACACACACACACACACACACACACACACACAACACACACACACACACACACACACACACACACACACACACAGTGACTGTAGCAGAGACTGGGTATTGATATTCGTTGGGGCGGAAATACTGTGAGAAAAGGAAGGCTTTCAGTTTGGCTTTAAAAGATGACAAGGTTGAGCGAGACGCTTGTGGGAGTGAATTCCAAATGTGAGGTCCAAAGCAAGAAAAATTGCGAAAGCCATGAGCCTTGCGTTTGTGTTGCTGGATTTTCAGCGTGCGGGTGTCAGAAGAAGAGAGTAATGTACGAGACGGAATGTAGACATGTAGCAGTTCAGAAAGGCAAGCTGGACCAGAACCATTTATAGCACTGAAACGCATACACGCGAGTTTATATTTAATATGTTCTGAAATGGGAAGTCAGTGCAGTTTTTTCTCCAGGAGAGGTGTTGAGTGGTAGTTGCGGGGTGCCAAGAGAACGAGTCTTGCAGCAAAGTTTTGAATTTTCTGGAGAGGTTCTTACAACTTGGTTTTTAAACGGCTCGTACCGTGGACACAACTCCAACCAGAGACACTAGACTTGCAGCTGCTCTCTGCAAGATCTCTGCTCCGACGCATTGAAATCTGTGATGGAGAAATACACACCTCTGTGCTATCGAGTGCGCCCCCCCCCCCCCCCCCCCCATTTCTGTAGCTTACGTTTCCTCGACTAAGTGTCTGTCAAAATAAGTCTGTTGCTTCCTGGCAGACACGAATACGGTCTGGTATTGTGAACTCAGCTCTGGCCCACAACATGAGTGTGGAGAAACGGATACATGTGTGCTATCGAGAGCTACAACCACTCATTGCACATACTGGCTCGAGGACCTTGTCTAAAGGAAAGGTGATTTTTTCGCAGGAAATGGAAATGGAAGGCTGTAGCACTCGATAGCGCGGAGGTGTATGTGCTCCTTGTTTACGTGATCGTTTTATTTGACCATAAAAATACTATAAGGGTAGATAGAACAGGCGCACAAAGTACGTGCGCTCTTAGCGTGTTGAAGCAGAAAGGCCTTGCTTTAAAGGGAACAGCATGCAAAGAGGCTACACAGGTCCTATAATGTAAATTTAAAAAGGCTCACAGCAGTGTTTCTGGCGATTTATGGTCCGGTTTGTTTGTCAACGTTTGAAAATCATGAAACCACGGCCCCTGAGTCCTGCCATTTGCGTCTGGCGGCCTGTATATGTGACGTCATGAACAAGACTGGCTTGTGTGCGTGGCTGCGCGAGTATCTGTAATGTCAAGCGCTAAGCATTTTCTGCTCTTCAGTGGTAGAGAGCGAACCACGTGACTGTGCCCAGAGGACCTTAATTTTTTTTGGTTTAAATTGGAAGCATTGCGTTCATGAATGTCGATGGAGCAGGCATACAAAGCCTGCAGATGGAAATATGTACAGATTCTCTACGTTTTCAGGCTCCCTCGCCTCTTTGCTTGTGTTCCCCTTTAAGTTTGTTCACCTCAAACCACGTAGATGTGTGCTTCCCCTGCATGGACTCCAGACCCCATCGCGCCAACCTGCAGGTGTCTGCCAGCAGAACGAAACCGAATAAACAGTGTGTCCATTGCAATTTGACGTTTATCGTTTAGAGTTTAAGATAAAAAATAGTTTAAGATGGAGATACTTCAACAACGCTGGAATAAATACAGAAACGCGTACTTCCGTTTGCCGGTTTTCTTCCTTACTTCATCGCGAGCGCCCCCCCCCCCCCCCCCCCCAGCACACACACACGCACGCACGCACGCACGCGGCACGCATGCACACAAACATACGCAAACACACACACACACACACACACACACACACACACACACACACACACACACACACACACACACACACACACACGCATGCACGCACGCACGCAGCACGCACAGACGCACACACACACACACACACACACACACACACACACACACACACACACACACACACACACACACACACACACACACACACGGAACGGGGTCCAACTAGAAGGAAGGGAAGAGACATCGATTTCTTCTTAGGCTAATTTGTACCGCCCTGTTGCCTCCCTTGTGACTACAGCGCCACCGCACGTCCGATTGGTCAATGCAAATTGCGTTAGAGAGGAGTAGGTAACCCACTGGCTTCTTACTGTCGGCAGCGAAGGGAGATAAACGACTGTCTCTATCCTGTCACGGGGTTTCATCCCCTGTCTTGTGCTTACAAAATGCTGAAGTAAGTGCTGGATTTTACTCCAGCTGTTCTGCGGAAGATAAACAGGACTGACTTTCTTAAAAAGGATTTATAATGTTTGATTAGACGAAGTCTTTTGTTTTAAGAGGATAGGTGGATTAATTTGTGTCGATCGTTCCAGTACGGGGGGGGGGGGGGGGGAAAGACTTATTTTCTCAAATACTAGGACACGTACAACACACACACACACACACACACACACACACACACACACACACACCACCACCACCACCACCACCACCACCACCACACCCCACCACCACCACCACCACCACCACCACCACCACCACCACCACCACCACCACCACCACCGAAATTAGGGAGAGACTACAATTTTTCAAAAGAAAACATTTTCCTTCAGGGCAGGCAACCTGTAGCCGAAGCCACCGACTGGCTCAAGTTGGCCTATAATATGTCTAGACGCTCGCGGCTTTCTCTAATGCCTTCGGACGTCCACAACCTTCACCAGCCCTAGTTTGCCAGGGAAAATGTCCGTTAAAAACCGCTGCAGCTTAACTGGGGAGGACTCGGGGCTAATAGCAGCGGATGTTGTCCAAACGTGGCAGGGGTTAACTGCAGGGGAAATTAGATTGCATGCGCTCTTGAAGGCGGCGGCAGCACAGCAGCCTGTTAGATCATCCCCATGCGTCGCCTGCAGGAAGCTGTAGCCAGTGCGGCTGGCCTGTGAGCTACAGCTCCCATTGTAGATGGCTCTCTTTCACGCCTGGCTTTGCTGCAGGCTCTCGAGATGATGCGAGGAGGTAATAGGATTTGTGACTGTAACCTCCCCGCAGCCTCCCCCCCCCCTCCCCCCCCCATTTTTATTATTATTATTTTTCTTTTTCTTTTTTTTTCTTTTTTTTGGGGGGTCGGTGTAGATGCGGGTGTTGATTTTTGCACTACTCTTCTTTGCAAACATTTGGAGATTATTCTCATTTACTTCATTCAGAGATTGTGTGTGTGTGTGAGTGTGTGTGTGTGTGTGTGTGTGTGTGTGTGTGTGTGTGTGTGTGTGTGTGTGTGTGTGTGTGTGTGTGTGTGTGTGTGTGTGCGCGCCTCACTATGTTTACATAATAAGTTTTCTTTTCTTCTGCTGTGACTCATCACAAACCCGGCCAAGGCCGGAAAGGCAGAAACCCTGAACGCCCACCCGTCAATCACGACTCATCACACCACACGGAAAGCTCTGACCCGGTCGTTGTTCACAATTTATTCTGGAAGAATGTCTTTTTTAATGAACCTGTTCTGCAAAAATAATAAAGGCACCATTCAAGGTAGTAGGCGAAGCATAGACTGCTGTAGTGTGCCTACTCCAGGCATGAACATTCACCCTCATATCACCTACGAGGTTGACTGGGCGTTAGAGCCAATAGACCAGTCCACTCCACCCTCACCGTAAGCTCCGCCCTCAAGTCTGACAAATAAGGGCGGGGGGCGGAGGGGGGGGGGGGATTCCAGAAAAACTCATTAATATCCATCCATTGATTGGCTGGGATGCGTTTCCCGCGCTGTTGATTGACAGAGTGACACAGTGGAGTGGTCCATGACCTGCTGGCCGGGCGTTAGAGGGAGAATGGCGTTTTACAGCTGTGGGTTCACCGGCAACGACCTTGTCTTGGGCCTTCGCTCTTCCTCACTGCCTCGCAGCGTCGTCCACCGGGCCTAAATTGTTTCCAAATGTAGAGTCCTCGCTAGATCGATATGTTGAGTCCTCCCCAAATCGATATGTTGGCGGTCGATACTGGAGATCAAGCCGGAAGGGTCCAATCATCCTTCGGGCTCATTTCCACCTGGGATGTGCTGCATTGATTTTGGGATAAAAGACCGGTCTTTACCGGGTGCTGTGATCTGCTTCCGACCCTTGGGATGTCGCCATAATGACTGACTTTTTCATTTTTTTTAGTTAGAGAATATTAGCCAGCAGCAGAGAAGTCCGGTAACTGTGTCAGCACTGCACGTGCGATTGATATTCCGGCGCAGCGCTCAGCGCCCACGAGAACATCATCGAGTTTCTGGGTCTGCTTAGCAGCCTCGTGCACAGAGCTGGCAAACACAGGCAGCGGTGTTTTCCTAACTTACGGCCGTTGCCATTTAAAACTAGGGTGGCCGGCGAATGACTTTTCGCCTAATGGCCCCTCGTCAATGTATTAGTTTTTGGCAGCAGTCTGGAAACACTGCACAGTTGGCCCAGTTGGGTTTATCCCCCCCCCCCCCCCCCGCCCCCGGGGGGGTGGGGGAACTGTCAAAGATATCGGCATTTTTCGGTGCTAATAAAACGTGTTGTCTCTCCGTGGCTTTATTTGTTAGCAACCGCATAATTCGGACACGGATTGACTCCTGTTGTGGCATAATTATTTCCTCTCCTTTTTGCACACACACACACACACACACACACACACACACACACACACACACACACACACACACACACACACACTCTCTCTCTCTCTCTCTCTCTCTCTCTCTCTCTCTCTCACTCTGTCTCCCCCCCCCCCCTCCCCTCACTCTGTGTCTCTTCTCTCTCTGTCTCTCCGTCTCCCTCTATCCTTGTGTTTCGGATCAGATTGTTACTATAGTCATTTCTTCTTTCTCGGCAGTTCTTCCTTTTTAGATATCTTTTTACATGACTGATCTTAAGATTAACAATATAATAACGTATGTTAATAAACTGCACCAAAATAATAAACTAAGAAAAATCTTGAATTTGAATATACACTTGTTTGCAATCGTGTTTGTTTTTCCATAACGGACCTACATCACACACACCACAACACAACATACACACCACACACACACACACACACACACACACACACACACACACACTCACACACACACACACTCACACTCACACTCACACACACACACACACACACACACACACACACACACACACACACACACACACACACACACACACACACACACACACACACACACACACACACACACACAGAGTCAGGAAGTCGACGGAACTCGCCCCCATCTAGAAAGACCTGAGGATGGAGGCGAGACGTCTGCAGCGACTTGGGGACCCTGGGGACCTATCCGTTTCCTGTGGCGCTGACCCCTGTCGTGATCCGCCCAGCCCGGGGAGTCCCTAGCAGTCCCCGCGAAGCAACACCGGCATCTACTGATAGGGGTCCGTCGGGGACAGGGTCCTGGAGTGATTGATGCGGGATCGTCTGTGCTAGCGGGGCTAGCTGCAGGAAGGAGGCGTTGGGAGGCGGCAAGGTGATGGATCTGATGCGTCTCACCCGCGGGACCAACTGGGAGCCGCGGTGGAGGTTACAGGCTGGTGGCGTCGTGCTGATATTTCAGGAACTGTGAGGAGTCTGCTGTTCATGGGTCACATCCACCCGCAGTGGATACTGCGGTCGCACTAATTACCCCCTCCCTCCCCTCTCCAACATGCACACCTCCCTCTGCTGAGTACTGTGCGCTACATAAACTGCTTCATTACAGCCTGGGAGTAGGTCGGACTATAACTTGACACGCTTTGCATGCGTTCTGGAATTTGACCTTGCAATTTTTGCCTTTGTTGGTCATTCGACTTCATTTGTGCCCAATCTCTTTCGAAGGTAAAGTGGCCAGTAATATAAACAATAAATCAGACTTTGACTTGTGATTTTATCAAGTGTGCTTAGTCCTGATGCGACCTTTTGTGGTTGACTGGGCGTTAAGTATCAAGAAGCAGTCAGTCAATCAGCTTTCGGAATAATTCCAGAACCACACACACAGCAAATGTCATGAGCTTGGGATCATGAGCAATTTACGAAGAGACGTTCGTATCTAGACAGTTGGTGGCCGGCAGATAGCTGCTGAAAGGGTTGCTGTCGACAAAACAGAAATTCTTGCGGTGATTTACTTACAGAACATGCGCCGAGACGGCAGCAGTTTCATGTGGCACTAGTTATGTAACAACTAGTGCTGTAAGTACACCACTTCGGTGGGTATTCAGTGCGCGCTGTGTAAAGCTACAGTTTCATTCCCGAATCGCATACGACTAGAGCACTGTGGGTCTGCTCAGAAGCAGAGGATAGCGATATATGCTCACCAGTGTGAAGCGCTTAGGGCCCATCTCAAGATGAGGCCTTCAACAAGTGTTCGTATAATGAAAATAATAATTTGTGAGTATATCGGTATGCAGGGGATTGTGGTTCCATTGGGTGGGTGGGTGGGTAACATCAAACATCCCGGGCCTGCCATCGGGGATTCCAAGCAGAGGTCAAGGGTCTGATAGAAGTCGGCAGGTTGAAGGCACACTTAGCCAGTTGAGCTGGCCCATCACCGACCAGAACAGTGAATGTCCAAATTGTTTACTCTCGGAAGTCAAGACTTGGAGAAAGCGTCTAATTGGCAGGAACACAAAGTCAGCCGAGGGCTGATTAGCCAACATTCAGCGAATGGCATGAGTGCATGGAGTAGCGAGCGAGCGAGCGAGAGAGAGAGGAGAAGAGAGAGGAGAGAGAGAGGGAGGGAGGAGACACAAGAGCGAGGGATAGAAACGAGGAGCAGAGAGCGACGAGCACACAGCCAAAGAAAACAGAGAGACAGACAGAGACAGAGACAGAGAGGTGGGGGTCGGAGTGGGTTGGGTGGGAGGGGCTTTCTTGCCATGGCCGGCGTTATTTTTGGAGACAGCCGGGCTAACCGCCCGCTGTCGGTTGTGTGTGTGTGTGTGTGTGTGTGTGTGTGTGTGTGTGTGTGTGTGTGTGTGTGTGTGTATGTGGTTGTTGTTGTTGTTGTTCGTTGTTGCTTTTTATAAATGTTGACTACATCCATTTGACAGACGTTGTATTAGTTTGACGGGTCACAGTGTGTCACCGGGTGGAAGCAACGGTTGATCCCAACTCCCCAGAACGTCGCAGACGACGTCCCTTTGAAAAGACATTCAGCACGAAATCAGGTTTAAACGGTGGGCTTTTTACTGGCGGCGCGTCCTCTGCTGATCGATGGTGAAGTCAGGGAAAGTGGTCCTTTTCATAATTACAGGCAACCGGTCCACAGAGCTGCACTCCGGCCTCGCTCCCTCATTATGTGTGTGTTTGTGTGTGTGTGTGTATGTGTGTGTGTGTGTGTGTGTGTGTGTGTGTGTGTGTGTGCGTGCGTGCGTGCGTGCGTGTGCGTGCGTGCGTGCGTGCGTGCGTGCGTGTCGTGCGCGTGCGTGCATGCGTGTGTGTGTGTGTGTGTGTGTGTGTGTGTGTGTGTGTGTGTGAGAGGAGAGAGAGAGAGAGTAGAGAGAGAGAGAGAGAGAGAGAAGAAAGAAGAGAGAGAGAGAGAGAGAGAGAGAGAGAGAGAGAGAGAGATTGTTTGTTTTTCATGCCATCGTGTTCCCTCTCCTCTCTCTCTCTCTCTCTCTCTCTCTCTCTCTCTCTGTTTTTTCTTTTCTTCTTCTTTCTTGTAGCTAAAGTCAAATGCGATTTTGACTCAAGTCCATAAGTTTTGGTTTTTGATCCTTTTCCTCTTCGGCTGGTTTATTTTAATAATAATAATAATAATAACAAAACATTTAAGCACTTCACAATTCAAAACAAGAATGAACATCACAATCGAAAGATGAAACATGCATACACCAGACAGTGCAACGCCAACAGCAAAGCGCAGGCCAACATGCACACATCCCGGAACAATTAATGCAATCAAGACATGCAATGCAGCAATACATGGACCATGGACACATCTCATGATTGCATATCAAACGCCAAGAGCAAATAATCATATACATAAAAACATAAAAACTAAACGGGTTCTATTGGAAGGTTTGGGACAACAAGTGGGTTTTCAGCTATGACTTATGGTTGACTTGTGTAAAACACCAAGTTACTTACTTATTTACTCAACTGTGACTTAAATGAGGAGTATGTTTGTGTCCGGCGGTTGGAGAAAAGCAGTTGGAGAAAAGCAGATTATTCCAATTTACAGGACACTGATAGGAGAAAGAACTCTGGCCTGAGTATTTCTTTTTGAACAAAGGGATCTTCAGTTTACGTGTGTCTGCGGTGAAATACGAGATGATGTGCAGATTTGTAAAAGGTGAGCGGGGTATTGTGGGGTGGAGGCAGTGACGGAGCTGTAACACATGCATGCAGCACAGTTTGTATGTCAATGCTGTCAGAGATTGGTAATCATTGTAGTGTGTGTGTGTGTGTGTGTGTGTGTGTGTGTGTGTGTGTGTGTGTATAAAACCAGCAAATAAAGCAAGAAGTGAGCGGGGTCCTATCTTCATGTATGGGTGTTCGTCCGCTGATGCGGTCCAGACGTTTTGGAGCAGATAAGATTTCATCGATCTTGTGTTCACCCAGGAATGATAGACATTTTATCTTCCCTCTTCGGGTCGTCAACGCCTTTTCGGGGTTAGATCCGATGGCAGAGAACGGTTGGAGGGTTTAGTTGCGTCACAGGGCCATTGTTTGGCCGCCGTGGCCCGTCTCCTGATATCGTCGTGTTTGCGCATGGAAATCACTCTCATCACACGCCGCGGGGGCTTTATGAGTGATCTCCCTTTGAGTCCGGTTTTTATCAGTGCACGCACTTCTCGTGCTTGCAGACGATTCATTAGGAGCTGGAGTGGCACGCTGCCATTTTGGGACGCATGTGTTTGTTTCACTTCCTTTGTCCGTCCGTTGAGTGTTTGGGTGAGTTTTTAACGCCGTTATCCCTGAACACAGGACCGCACGAGTTGTCCTGGTCGAACACCAGCGTCATCGACCGCAGCAAAAAGGTTATGTGACATTTCTGGACCCGGTTGTGCATGGCGTCATATATTGGCTGGTTCGTACGAGTGTTTCAGTAGGCTATTGTAGAAACCTGACGTAGCTTCCCCCGTGTCCATCCGACCTTGATATGGTCAGTCGGGCAAAGAGCAAAGGTCAGTTTGGGATGGCTTTTGCACAGTAACTGTTTGGGAGCTGAAGGGATGCAATCAATAATTAGCCCCTCGACTTCGCCCACTGAAGCTCTTCACACGCATCAAAGCATGGTAGATATATGCATCAGGGTGTTATAACACCCGTCCCAAGTAAGCCGTACGGTTTCTGTGGACGTTAAGCACCATGTTTACTTAGGGTGTTGTGAGTTTACCTAACTTGTTCTCGCTCTTTACCCGCGCTGACCAGGTGCGGGTGACAGGATCTTCAGCCCCAGTTGCTAGGGGGTGGCTCAGTTGGTAGAGCGTCCCACTGAACAGCCAGGCGCAACACTGATGCGCGGGGTCGATTCCCCAGTGTTTCCAGGGATTCTTCTTCCAGTCAACGTCCAGTGCAGACCCTCTTACGGTGTCCGTGCAGCCCCAGTGTGCACTCTCATGCATTAACATCCGTACTTACGTTAAAAATCCCAAACACTGGCAGCCATACCATTGTATGGATACAAAAATACCGCACTCACTGGTAAGAATGGGTAGCGCTGCTTTTGCGGCGGCTGTAGCCTGACTCGGGTAAAGGGATCCGAATTTCCCGCAACTGAGGGACAGTGAAGTAAAAACAAAAATGTATCCAGCTTAGGAAGGGCTTAAGCGTAACTCGACACCCCCCCCCCACCCCCTTCCCAACCGCGATCCTGAGAGTTTGGATTTTGATTCCATATTCAGTCTAATTGGGAAGAGGGGGAGTTGGGGGGGGGGGGAGACGATAACGAAATCCATTTTCTTTTTGTGTATTTCGGTTTGCTTTCATTGACAAAGCCAGTGATTCCTCTCTCTCTCTCTCTCTCTCTCTCTTTCTCTCTCTCTCTCTCTCTCTCTCTCTCCCCCACCCCCCCTCTGTGCTCATCATTTTTCCAGTAACGGGCCATCGTAATTAACAAATTGATGCCGCTGCTTCAAACGACTACCTGACTGGTACTAGGGTTCAGTGATCACACACAAACACACACACACACACACACACACACACACACACACACACACACACACACACATCTGTATTTTTTTCCTTCTTCTTATAGCTGAAGTCAAATGCGATTTTGACTCCAGTCCGTACCCAGTTCTAGTGTTTGGAACAATCGATGCAGGGCTTTGCGCAGGGGCTCAAGGGAGCCCATCACCTCCGGCCACTCTTGTCAAGTAGGTTATATCCCCTGTTCCCCGGAGTCGGCGGCTTGTTTAGCCAGGCTTCGGGGCGATTAAGATTGCAGAACGTAACGCACCCTGTCTTTTACTCCCTCCCATCCGTTTCTCTCTTCCCCCTCCTCCTTCCCTCCGCCCGCCGCTCTTCCCGCCGTTCCCAAATGTCTTTTTCCAGACACAAATGATAATTCCTCCACAGTAGGTGTTCCACGGTTTATGGTCTGGAGAAGGATTGCGATGACGTGCAAGATGTTACTTCGTGTTTACAGAACTATCTGGATGGAGGCGCCTCAACTCCTCTAAAAGGAAAGCGAGCAGAAAAACAAAAACCACACACACACACACACACACACACACACACACACACACACACACACACACATACCAAAAAGAAAAAGAAAAAAGAAGAAGAAGTAACTCTGGTTGCAGAAGGTGCGGGTGAGACAAACGGTAGGTGGTTGAAATTTGCTCGCGACAGTTGACTGGGTATTATCAGGAAGGGTTGCATGTAGTGACAACTGCTGGTAGACAGAGGCATGTACAATCTGTGACACGATTTGAAATGATGAATATTATCCTCTGTCTGTCTGTCTGTCTGTCTGTCTGTCTGTCTGTCTGTCTGTCTGTCTGTCTGTCTGTCTGTCTGTCTGTCTCTCTCTCTCTCTCTCTCTCTCTCTCTCTCTCTCTCTCTCTCTCTCTCTCTCTCTCTCTCTCACGTATATTTACTCATTAGAAGCTTAGCAAGGACTAGTTGTTAGGGTTTTGACTGAACCTGACCTACAATCCTTGTAAAATAACGTTTTCGAGTTCTAGTTCCCTCCCTCTCTCGGTCGTTGCAAAATCAGTTTGGGTTTTGCTCTGTTTGGGTTTTATTTTATTTCCAGTTACATTAGATTTGGCTGCAGTGCTGTTTATAATTATATTACTTTGAGGTGTTCAGTTTGTAAACCATGATATGCAGGTCAATCCAAGTTTAGCCTTGCGGAATAAATATCACCCCCCTCTCTCCTCCTCCCCCCCCACACACACACACGCTTCCCGCACCCCGCACCAACTTCTTCATCACTAATGGTCTCTTTCTCTCTCTTCTCTCTCCCTATCTCCCCCCCCCCCCCCCCCCCGCCCCGTTCCGCCTCCTCATTTTTGTCCAGCGATTGGCTGCGCGGTGGTTTTGAGTGTTCTTACGGCAAACTGCGTCACACTGGCAATTAAGACGTGGCTGAAACTACAGAAGGAATATCATATATATGAGATGTCTAAGCTTGAAAGCTTTGCGTACTGCTCATTAACTCCCAGTTACACGTTGCAGATAAGGGCAAACGGCAAGTGAAGTAGCTGTTGATCTTATAAAATATAACCAATTTAGCGTTTGATGTTGTGCTTTTTATGATGGCTTTTATAAAAGCCATTATAAGGACCATGCGTCCTTATAAAAAATATAGCATTTTTAAGCGGACGAAAAAGTATCAATTGAATGAATGTAAAATGGTTGTTTTCAGTTGTGTGTGTGTGTGTGTGTGTGTGTGTGTGTGTGTGTGTGTGTGTGTGTGTGTGTGTGTGTGTGTGTGTGTGTGTTAGGTGTTTCTTGTCTGTCTTTGTCTCTTTTCTTTGTGGGTGTTTGTGTGGGTGTATGGGTGGGGTAGGGATGGGGAGTATGTGTGTGGCCCGGTGCGTAGTATGGTATGGCTGAATATTTCTACACTCTTGCTTGCTCTCCCCCTCCTCCTTCTCCCTCTCTCCCCACTCCCCGCACCCCTGCCACAAACGTCTTCATCACTAATGGTCATCGACAGTCCGCGCGACGGTGGCATCATATCACGTGCGATGAAGAGTGACCGGCCAAATGTTCCAGACACCCTTGGGGCTGTCCGCCTTCCTGTCCGAGTGGCGGCCAGCTCTCCGTTGGGCCCTCGACACACAGGCTTCAGGGGTCACTCTGATGCCTGTCTGTCAGACCGGAGGCTCTTGTCTTGCCTTGTTCCGGGGACCCGTGTCTTGCCCTTCTTCCTCTTGTCCTGTTCCGGAAGTCTTGTCTTGTCCTTCCTCCTCTTGTCCAGTTCCGGAGGTCTTGTCTTGTCCTTCCTCCTCTTGTCTTGTCCAGTTCCGGAAGTCTTGTTTTGCCCTTCTTCCTCTTGTCTTGTCCAGTTCCGGAGGTCTTGTCTTGCCCTTCTTCCTCTAGTCTTGTCCAGTTCCGGAGGTCTTGCCTTGCCCTTCTTCCTCTAGTCTTGTCCAGTTCCGGAGGACTTGTCTTGCCCTTCTTCCTCTTGTCTTGTCCAGTTCCGGACGTCTTGTCTTGCCCTTCTTCCTCTTGTCTTGTCCAGTTCCGGACGTCTTGTCTTGCCTTTCTTCCTCTTGTCTTGTCCAGTTCCGGAGGTCTTGTCTTGCCCTTCTTCCTCTTGTCTTGTTCAGTTCCGGACGTCTTGCCTGGCCTCGCCCTGTCTCGTCTTGTGCTATTCCGTTGCGGCAGCAAGCTGTGGTGATGAGGACCGGGTGCTGAGCGCTGTGGAGCTGAGGGGCTGGTGGGAATTAACGGGGGACTGGGTGCGATTAGCCTGGATGCGAGCCGGCCGGCGTCATTAGGGCCGGCTCGTGCTCCTCGCTACGGGGTGGTTCCAAGTTTGTGTTCGTGTCGTCATGGGAGATGGGCGATTGAGATTGTGCTGAGGGTGTGTTGGTATACCTAGCCATCGTCTTAATTGGGTCACTTCCGGTGAGAATTTCGGCAACTGGGGCACGGCGGACGCAGCAGGTAAGGTCTTTTGGTGGTTGAGAATCCAGAGCTATGTATTATTATAATTATAGCTAAGCCAGAGCTATGTATTATAACTAAGGTTGAGAATGCAGAGCTATGTATTATAGCCAAGCCAGACCTACGTATTATAGCTAAGCCAGAGCTATGTATTATAGCTAAGGCTGAGAATGCAGAGCTATGTATTATAGCTAAGCCAGAGCTACGTATTATAGCTAAGCCAGAGCTATGTATTATAGCTAAGGTTGGGAATCCAGAGCTATGTATTATAGCTAAGCCAGAGCTACGTATTATAGTTAAGCCAGAGCCATGAACTGTGCTAAGCCAGAGCTATGTATTACAGCTAAGGTTGAGAATCCAGAGCTATGTATTACAGCTAAGCCACAGCTGCGTATATAGCTGTCAGAACTATGTAATATTACTGAGAATCTAGAGCTATGTATTGATGGATGCAACCGTTCTGTGCTGTTAGCGTGGAGAAGGTATGCCTGTTTCGCCTGCGGCCAACAGTCCTACCATACCGCTTCATTGAACTTGATCGTGGTTTTGTTGTTGTTTTAACCCGGCTAGAATGGCGTGAAAGAGATGAGCCACAACGAACTGCAAGATCCCACCTGTGAAGTTCTGATTCTCTGTCTGTCTCACCCTTCCACTCTGTCTGTCTGTGTGGCTGGTCACCAGATGAAATGAGAGCTTGAGTGTGCGTGTGTGTGCGTGTGTAGACACACACGCACACGCACACGCACACACACACACACACACACACACACACACACACACACACATCGCTCGCGCGCGTGTCTTAGTGTGTGTGTGTGTGTGTGTGTGTGTGTGTGTGTGTGTGCGTGCGCGCGTGGGTGCGTGCGTGAGAGAGAGACAGACAGACAGAGACACAGAGTGAGGCTTGTGTTTCTATACATTTACGTGGCTGTTCTTCCGAAGACGGCATGTGGCTGCCCATGCGGTTGGGTAATAAAGAAAAGGTCACACTCGCAATCCTCCCATCTTATGGGATGCATTTGTCAATGTACAACCGCATACGGCGGGTGACTCCCGGAGTGTTCAGCTGGGAAACGCTACAACAACAACAAAAGTCACTAGATTTTCAGGCTAGATTTTCAAGTCACTCTGTCTTCACATCGCCAGAGGGGTGGATTTCCTGAGGGACTACCAGGTGGCGCTGGACTCTCCAGCTTAGCCGCTACTACTGCTGCCGCTGATGGTGGTGGTACTGCTGATGGTGATGCTGCCGCTGTCTGTGATAAAGCTGACCAAGCCGCAGAACGGCTGTCATCCATTATGCAGGCCCCTCAAGGGGGGATAATCTCCTCTGGCCGCTGGGCCTCTTGTCAGCGGCCTGGCTTTCACGGTGCCCTGGTGCAGGGATTAGCCGGGAGACGAGGCGGAACTGTGTCAGGCAACCACCACGCCTGGCGGAGTTCACTTGCAGCTGATCCGGAACACAGCTAGTGCTCTTGTTGCCGTCGCCGGCCGCGCCTTCTGTGTGCCGCTGCCGCGGAAAGACGCAGTTATCCGTCCGCATCAGTCAGCCGGCGGCCGTTGGTTTTGTTCCATCTGATGGGCGCGGTTTCATTATTTACCGGCTGTGGACGCGGTGGCTATGTTTTATGCATGCTTTCGGGTGGAGCAGATTGTTGTTGTTGTTGTTGTTGTTGTTGGAGCAGGTTGTTGCTGTTGCTGTTGTTGTTGTTGGTGGTAGTGGTGGTGGCGTGCGTGTGTGTGTATGTGTGTGTGAGTGCGTGCGAGCGTGGGTGTGTGTGTGTGTGTGTGTGTGTGTGTGTGTGTGTGTGTGTGTGTGTGTGCGAGCGTGTGTGTGTGTGCGTGTATGTGTGTGTGCGTGTGTATGCGTGCGTGTGTGCGTGCGTGCGTGTGTGTGTGTGTGTGTGTGTGTGTGTGTGTGTTCTGCTTGTCTTTCACTGTGTTTGACAAGTGATTAATATGCTTTTATATGGCGCTGGAAACGAATTTGCAATGGCTTTTATGAGATTTTCTAGCAGTTATGGTTTATTGGTGGCAGATTAGTGGCTTTGTGCAGTGTGATCCGGCGAGACTGTTGACTGTGGTGCACCCGGAATGATGACAATGAATGGCAGGCCATTCAGTCAGGCTGATGAGGGAACTATAAAGACATCAGACCGTTTGATTGCCACTTTGCCTTGACAACTCCGGTTCATGACAAGTTCGGGGATTTAGGGATTTCTTGCTTCATGAACAGTCTTCGCGGCGGAATAAAACAAATCTCGATTGCGCGCGTTTGTGTGTGTGTGTGTGTGTGTGGGTGGGTGGGTGGTAGAGTGTCAGTGTGTGTGTGTGAGGGAGAGATAGAGTGTCAATATGTGTGTGTGTGTGTTTGTGAGAGAGAGAGAGAGAGAGAGAGAGAGAGAGAGAGAGAGAGAGAGAGAGAGAGAGAGAGAGAGAGGAAAATTGTGTGTATAGTGTGTGTGTGTGTGTGTGTGTGTGTGTGTGTGTGTGTGTGTGTGTGTGTTAGTATGTCAGTGTGCGCGCTTTTGTGTGTGTGCGTGTGTGTTGGGGGGGGGGGGAGGTAACAAAGAGAGAGAGCCTATGCCTGTGTATTGTTGATGGTGGGGAGGGGGAGAGGGTACTTCTAACACGGTAGAAGTCGATCAGCAAAAGCACAGCACGTACATCAATCATCCAGTCAGCCACTGATCCTCGTGTTTACCCCTTTGAACCCATGCATGCATTCTCACGGCGCCGGAAAAACGAGCGTCTGTATTAATACTTCTGTCACGAAACGGGAACGACGATCGGTGCCAGCAAACCATAGCTGTACGCGAAGCCTCAAGGAAACCAAAAAACCTCAAGGACGCCGTGCTGATTGTGTGTCAGTGTGTGTGTGTGTGTGTGTGTGTGTGTGTGTGTGTGTGTGTGTGTGTGTGAGTGTGTGTGTGTGTGTGTGTGTGTGTGTGTGTGTGTGTGTGTGGGGGAGAGAGAGAGAGAGAGAGAGAGAGAGAGAGAGAGAGAGAGAGAGAGAGAACTCGAACTAGAAAACTTTATTTTCCAAGGATTGTAGTTTAGGTTCAAGGTTTAGAGAGAGAGAGAGAGAGAGAGAGAGAAGGAGAGAGAGAGAGAGAGAGAGAGAGAGAGAGAGAGAGAGAGAGTGTTTCTGTTATTTCTCGTCATCAGTGAACACACTGTATGGAGGCTATCGCTGGAGTGACTGTATGGAGGACATAGCTGGAGTGACTGTATGGAGGCCCTGTGTCTGTATGGAAGCTATAGCTGGAGTGACTGTATGGAGGCCCTGTGACTGTATGGAGGCCGTAGCTGGAGTGACTGTATGGAGGCCATAGCTGTAGTGACTGTATGGAGGCCATAGTTGGAGTGACTGTATGGAGGCCCTTTGACTGTATGGAGGCTATAGCTGGAATGACTGTATAGAGGCCCTGTGACTGTATGGAGGCCATAGCTGGAGTGACTGTATGGAGGCCATAGCTGGAGTGACTGTATGGAGGCCGTAGCTGGAGTGACTGTATGGAGGCCATAGCTGGAGTGACTGTATGGAGGTCCTTTGGCTGTATGGAGGCTATAGCTGGAGTGACTGTATGGAGGCCATAGCTTGAGTGATTGTAAGGAGGCCATAGCTGGAGTGACTGTAAGGAGGCCCTGTGACTGTAAGGAGGCCATATCTGGAATGACTGTAACGTTGAACGCTGCCTCTCTCCTCCATGCGATCAGTGGTTTGAAGTCCTTGGCTTTGTGCCTGCATGTGGTTTCCCAAGCTCCTCAGCACTTCCGACCTTCCGAGAAGCAAGCCACTTGTGATGGTTGCTTTGCCAGGCAGTCTATCTTCTCGGTCATTTCCCATTACCCAGGCATGTCCAGGGCAGGACAGCCAGTAGGTGGATGTGGGACATTTTGGCACATAATATCCCTGTCTGGATTTATTGTTCAACGTTTGTAGTAGGCTCATTAGATCTGTGAGGATGGCAGCATGTGTGGCCTGACTGTATGCCCATATGCGCTCCACCCCGTCTTTCGGAAGTTCTCCCAACATAGCCTTTGAAACACTTCCGATGTTGGCCTGATCTGACGATGGCCCTTTCTCGTTTCTTTCAACAACGACCGTCGAGCGCTTCCTCGTTTTTCTCCTTTCTCCTTCAGGCGACCGATGGCGTGCTGTTCTCCGCGTTGTGTCGGGCGACACGAAAGCCGCTTGTGACGGTCGCACCTTGTTTACTAGGGTAGGCGTGCTAACGTGTCTTTGCAGGTTCCCGTGGTTTGTGTGAGTGCAGATACACAAACAGCCCAGTCCCCAGCGTCCATTATCTCTGACATCATTATGACTGCCCGTGCACTCTCGCCACGCACAATCCAGACCTGTCTAATGAATCGCTCTTTCATTAACTGCTATTGCAACCCCCCCCCCCCCCCCCAAATTACCGCCATCGTTTTGTTATTGGTGTTGTTGCTCTGCTCGTTTTTTGGATGTGGGTGGGTGGGGGAGGGGGGGGAGGGGGAGTGGTTGGTGGTGGTGGTGGTTGAAAAGTGGTGGTTTTCCACACAGAAAAAGAAAAACAAACAGTTCGTTCGCCGGTGATCTCTCTCTCTCTCTGTTTGTCTGTCTATGTCTTCCTCTGGATTTCTGTCTGTCTGTATCTGTCTGTATCTGTCTCGGCATGTCTCTGTCGCTGCCTGTCTCTGTCATTGTCTCTTTCTCTTTGTTTCTCTGTCTCTGTCTGTATGTCTGTCTCTGTCTTTGCTCGTCGCTGTCTGTCTGTCTCTCTGTCTATCTCTTTGTTTCTCTGTCTCGGTCTTTCTATCTCTGCCTGTCGCTGTCTGTCTGGTCTCTATCTCTTTGTTTCTCTGTCTCTGTCTCTCTGTATTTGTTGTCTGTCTGCCTGCCTGTCGCTGTTTGTCTGTCTCTGTCTCTGCCTCTATCTCTTTGTTTTTCTGTCTCTGTCTGTCTGTCTCCCACTCTGCCTCCCTCCCTCCAGTCACATTTTTTTGTATCGCTTTCTTTGCGCGATTTTGGGCGAGACAAGCAGACGCGAACGGGAGAGGCGCTGCGTGAATTAGGGGTAATTATACTTGTGTCTGGCGTTGTAGCTGTTTTCACAAAACACAGCCGTCGACTAAACACAACAGGGCGACGTTGGGAGGTAGGGGCTAAACGCACTGGCTAGTGACTAATATGCAAGTAGTGCTTGATATAAAGACAATAATGGTCGTTGCATTGGCTGGCTCATTTATTTTACTGCATTGTTCATGCTTGTTATATTAGTCTGAAAACATGGTTTGCGGTTTAGCGCGCGCGCGCGCGTACGTGCGTGTGTGTGTGTGCGTGTGCGTGCGTGCGTGCGTGCGTGCGTGCGTTCGTGCGTGCGTGCGTGCGTGCGAGCGAGCGTGCGTGCATGCGTGCTTGTGTGTAATTCTAAAGAGACGTAGTATTATTGTTTTGCTAAATGTGGCATATTGGGTTTCATGAACTTTCATAACTATAATGAATCAATCTTTTTATTTTGAATGCAGTTATTGTTGTTATTATTTTTTGTCGTCGTGAAAACTGCGACTGACAGGCCACCGGAATCAAATTACTATAAAAAAGAAGAAGAAAGTATTACATGTATATATATACATGTACTATAGTTACTGCTTTTTTCTTTCTTTTCTGTTTTGCTTTAAAAAAAAAATAATTAAGCAACGTCTTTATGGTAGAGTGGAATACGTGATGGAGGGTACCGTCACAGTCGTCGATGGAAGGTATAGCGCAGCCTTTAGAAAGCTCATTTGCATACTGAGGTCAATCTCATACACGTCAGAATAGGACGTCACGTGGCTAGCAACTTCTCTGGGGGTACAGGCTATGGGAGAAAGATGGCGTGGGTGCAGAATTGCCCGCGTGTAGAGACGGACTGAGACGAGTGAAAAGTCACATCTTTCGTGTAGTCTTTGTCTTTGTCTTTGTAGCGTGAACCGCTCTTCCATGGCCGTAACAGTGCACTGTTTCGTTGGCGTGTTTGAGCTTTGGTTGTAACCCCGCGCGCAAAGTTTGTAGGACGGACGGAATCAGTATATTTGGCAAACTAAAAAACAGCGTGTGGCATACATACTGTCTAATTACTACGCTGTTGTTGTTATAACGATTCAAATCGGTGTCGTTTGTCTGTTACAACAGGACGAGGGTGAGGGAGCGAGACACAACGGACACAGTAAAATGACAAACGGCGACAAGGAAAAAGGCTTTGCGGCATGTATGACGTCATCCTTTCTTGCTGACACGATGACGTCACCCTGTAATAACGACGATGTTAGGAGGCAGACATCGGCCAGCAAGGTCAGTTTTGTTTGTTTGTTTATTTGTTTTTCTCTTTTTTTTTCCCGCTCGATGTTTTGCAGAATTGACTTGGTTTAATTCAACATAATGAAATTATTGTCATTGTAAATTGATGTGTGTTGGTGTGTGTGTGTGTGTGTGTGTGTGTGTGTGTGTGTGTGTGTGTGTGTGTGTGTGTGTGTGTGTGTGTGTGTTTACACGCCGCGGTGGGTATTATATATTTTACAATTTTCAGGCTGTTGTTACAGTTAAATGAATTCCTGCTCATAAGTTAGGATGGATGGACGTCTTCTGCGGGAAAGGTCTGACAGAATTCAAATTGATTCGTGAAGGGGGGGGGGGGGGGGGGGGGGACCATCTTGTCTGTTCGTGTGCCGTGCTGTATAAAACTAGTCGATCATTCGAGTTCCGCCGGCGAAAAGAGAAAGACCGATTTCCTGGGACCCGATCCGAGACGGGGCAGCATCACAGCCTTGCAGTGACACGTTATCAGATATGAATTGTAGTCAATGAAACAGTTGGCAGCCGCCCCTCACGTTGCAGACTCCCTTAACAGCAAAATAAACGTTTTCTGTCAGTCACTCTGGCATGTCCTCCCTTCCGGTCCCCTATCCTTACCCACCTCGCTCCCCCCCCCCCCCCCCCCCCCGTGTGTGTGTGTTGTGGTGTGGTTTAATGTGGTGTGTGTGGTGGTTTAATGTGGTGTGTATGTGTGTGATGAAGATGATGATGGGCGGGGGGGGGGGGGGGGTGGAAGTGTCTTCACTTGACACGTCACAAACTTAACGCCCCATACGAATGCGCCCTCGTTACGCCACGCTTCCTGACTGGCGTGCAAGGCGAAGCTAGGCCACAGTTGCAACAGTTAGCTAACCCAATACGTGTGTTTGACGTTCGCATAACAGCTTTTCTAATTCCTGTCGATGAAGCGTGAAATTTAAGCATCAGCTGCTGTCACGCTTCGTTTGTCAGAGATCGGCAGCTCTTCGGAAAGATTCTGTAGCGTTTGTGTTTTGTGGCGAAAATGAGAAAAGCTGACGGGGAAGGCTGATAAAAACAGGACTGTAACGTCTGTATCTATCTCACGGCTGCCTTGGCAACCGAAAGAAAAGAGGAAAAGCCAGACGGCTGAAAGTTCGTCTGGTGCGGGGACTGGGGCGGAAGAAATGAGTGGACTGGTCTTGCAGTCGAATGTGAGTGCGTGTGTGTGTGTGTGTGTGTGTGTGGTGTGTGTGTGTGTGTGTGTGTGTGTGTGTGTGTGTGTGCTGAAGATGATGATGGGTGGAGGGGTGGTGGAAGTAGTGTCGTCACTTGGCACGTTACAAAACATAACGCCCCATACGTTGTTTGACGCCGTTGCTTCTAGTGCTGGTTGTTGTTGTGGTGGTGGTGGTTGTAGCGTCACCAGCTGAACACCGGCTGTAGGTGTCACCCGGATTATGCCGGCGTATTGTACACTGAAAATGCGTTCCATAGGGTGAGAGGATTGCGTGTGTGCCTCTTCTTCATCTCGTATTATCCCCCCATCCCCACACCCCTTTAAACATTTTTTTTAAAGATCCAGACACACAAGCAGCCGCACACCGTCTTCGGAGGAGTTATGTCCATTTCTAGAGGGTGGATGCTTTTAAGAGCATTGCGTGGTTGAAGGTGGTCCCCACATCATTATTCAGCGTAAACCAACATCTTAATGCAGCCTTGGTGTTCTTGCTGGTATCAAGCTAAGACGGGTACGATTGCTGGTACCGATGATATTACACTTAAACATACGTACCTATTACAAAATCTGTTGAAATTTCCTCAACGTTTACTTTGCTGTATACAAACTTTCTTTAACAATCGTTTATGAGAAGGCAGTGAAGTGCTCAGAATGTGGGCCGCATCAGCAGTTGTTGCTAATCGGCTCAGAAGACCCAGTTCTGGAACATGCTTGCTAGTGAGAATGACTCGAGCTACGAGTCTCCGGCTGATTGCGACTTATGACTTGTAGTAAGACCCCTTGGCTTGCTGACCACAAATCAAACCTTTTAGTAAGACCTCTTGGCCTACTGATCTCGGTTAACTCCAGTAGTAAGACCCCTGGGCCTGCTGATCACGGTTAAGTAAGACCCCTTGGCCTACTGATCACGGTTAACTCTTGTAGTAAGACTCCTGGGCCTACTGATCGTGGTTAACTTTTGTAGTAAGACCCCAGGAACTACTGATCACGGTTAACTCTTGTAGTAAGACCCCAGGGACTACTGATCACGGTTAACTCCAGTAGTAAGACCCCTTGGCCTACTGATCGTGGTTAACTCTTGTAGTAAGACCCCTGGGCCTACTGATCACGGTTAACCTTTGTAGTAAGACCCCAGGGCCTACTGATAACGAGTTTGGTCTTGCAGTAACTGAGACCCTGATTGATCACGAGTTAGGTCTTGTAAGACGCAGGCTGATTATGAGTTAAAAAGTCTTGTATTTTCCTGCCTGATTTCAAGTTTTATCTTGGTGCAAGTCTTTGGCTGATCACGAGTTGTCTTGTAACAAGTCTTTGGCTGATTACAGGTTAAGACTGATAATAATAGATTATTTATAGCGCCCCATCTTGTAACTGGAGCCCGGAGTGCTTACAAAGGCCTACAGTTGCGCGCATTTCATCACATTCGCATGCACACACACACACACACACACATACACACACACACACACACACACACACACACACACACACACACACACACACACACACACACACACACTCACACACACACCTGACACGCACGCACGCACAACTGAACATATCAGAAAATGCACACACTGTCACACGCACGCGCGTACCCCCCCCCCCCCCCCCCACACACACACGCACTACAAATACATCCATTATTAGTAATGGACTGGTGGAAAAGAAAAGAAAGGACAAATCGGTATGCAGAAGAGAAGAGGAGAAAAGGTAGATTTTCAGTTTTAACTTAAGAAGAGGAATATCTGACAGAGAGAGGAAGAGAGTTCCAGATGACAGGTCCGATGTATTAAAAAGATCTCTTCCCCAGGGTCCTCCTGCCCATCCTAGGAACAGTAAATCATTTGAGACAGAGACAGAGACAGTGCTTGTACATGACACAAAGTTTCCTTTTAAAGCAAAAGGGGTTTTAAGTTGCCTGTATGCGTAAGTGTCTAGATGTATGACGTGGTACACACATGTGCAGTGGTATTTTGTGCACGAGTCGTGTCCTAATCAGATGTTCCCTATATATAGCCACGTTACGGGTACACTGTCAGGTTTCCACCCGCCTCCGCGAACCATCCCACCTTTATCAGCTCGGCGTTGACCCTCCGCCACTGTACCCGTGAGGAACCGCACGTGCCACTACCCGTCCACCCCGATTAACACCCGTTTGTCGTCACCGGCCTACAGGTGACTTCCATCTTCGGGTTATCGCACGGTTAGCTGGGGCAGCTTAGGATAATAATAAAAAGGCCGAGTCAGTTGAGAGCCGAGAGCCAAGGACGTACATATAATACGTGCCCAGAGCCCTTTGCTTAGCTGTGCCGCTGGAAAGATGTTTGAGCGAACACGATAGAGGCGAGCCGTGCGTTTGGCCGAAGTCAGGGCCGATAAGGGCTCGCTAATTGGCCTGAGAAAGGAAACTGGAGGTATTTAGTTGAGTTAAGCCCGCCTGCGATCGTTAAAGTTTGGGTGGTTGTGTGCGTGCGTGTGGTGGTGTGTGTGTGTGTGTGTGTGTGTGTGTGTGTGTGTGTGTGTGTGTGTGTGTGTGTGTGTGTGTGTGTGTGTGTTTGTGTGTGTTGTTGTTGTTGTAGTTGTTAGCCGACTTCTGTTCCTTTTTGGCTGGGTGGGGAAAGGCGGGTGGGGGGGGGGGGGGGGGGAGCCTAGATAGGCCGTGTACATGTTGTTTGATTTTCGGTTTACCGTTGTTTTGACGTTGAAGAATGAAGGTATATTGGCGTTGCACATGACCCGGCTGTTTCATTTGTAGTTGTTTTTTATTTGTGTGCATGCAGATATGCGAGTTGTTTATTTGTAGGTATTGCCTGTGGCATTAATGTACGATATGTGTGCGTGTGGGGGGTGGGTGCGCGCGCGCGCGTGTGTGTGTGTGTGTGTGTGTGTGTGTGTGTGTGTGTGTGTGTGTGTAGAGAGAGAGAGAGAGAAGAGAGAGAGAGAAGAGAGAGAGAGAGAGAGAGATTCTTTCGCTTGTAAATTTTGTTGTGGTTGTTGAATGGAGATTTCTTGTTTGTTTTTCTCTCTTTATCCTTGTTTACTTTTGACTTTAGCGGCATTTGTAAATTTGTATTAGCAATACCCCCCCCCCCCCCCCCCCGGCCCACCCTCCCGTTCGTCCCGATTGACGGGGCGTTAAGCTCTCTCACGCTCTCTCTCTCTCCGAATGCAACTATAGTCGTTATAGTAAAAAACAAACAAACTTGTGTCTAATCCACTACCCTTGAGCTCGTGAAATAAAGTTGATTCATTCTCTCTCCTCCCCCCCCCTCCTCCTCCCGTGTGTGTATGTGTGTGCGTGCGTACGTGCGTGCGTGTGTGTGTGTGTGTGTGTGTGTGTGTGTGTGTGTGGTGTGTGTGTGGTGTGTGTGTGTGTGTGTGTGTGTATTTCCATTCAGTTGCTCTTTCGTTGACGTATTTGCCTGTCCATGAAAGAAAAGCAATTCTGATGCTTCTGCAAGTATGTATATTTATAGGCAACTGCATTAATCTATTGTCTATTAGCCGTGCTTATATGTGTTTGTAGTATAATCGTTCTTGTATGTGTTTGTAATATAGCAATTTAGGACTGGCTGTTAGACAGGTCCAAATGGACCTAATGCTACTATCCTTGAGTATTACATTTTTCGAGTTCGAGTTCCCCCCCCCCCTTCCCCCCCCCCCCCCCCCCCAGTCTGTCTGTCTGCCCGTCTCCCCATCAATGAATCAATCAAGTGCAGCTTTTTTGCTGTGATTCTTTCAGATGAGACACTGCTACAGCACGTCGGCCCACCCCGACCCCGACCCCCTGTCACCAGCACAGGGGGCTGCCCGTCACCCCGACCCCGACCCCCTGTCACCAGCACAGGGGGCTGCCCGTCACCCCGACCCCGACCCCCTGTCACCAGCACAGGGGGCTGTCCATCACCAACACGTGTCGTCGCCGTCCTCCTCTCGTCCGCCCTTGCCGTCGTCATCGTGCCCACATCTGCGACAGCGGCTGTTGCTGCTGTCGCTGACGTTGGCGACCCTGACCGCCGTGACAGTCGGTGTGTCGTCGATGAAGAAGGAATACACCCTGCAGATCGGAGTACCAGAAGACATCTTGATACGTAAGTGTCTCAGTGGAAGGAGGGGAGGGGGTGTGGAGGGGGGTGGATGGGGGGGGGGGGGGACGGTGCAGTGGTGATGGCCGGGTGGTGGGTGAGCCGGGGGAGTGACTGCGGCGTCTGTTTTAACACGGGGAGGAGGGAGATGTCTGCACGGGAGTTCGGTGTGAGTGTCGTGAGTGTTCATTGTTTCGTTTTTAGTTTTATCGAGCGGGAAAAACTGAAGAGAGTGGTGGGTGCATACCCAGGACGTGTGCACCGATATATATATATATCAGTGTATTAGGAAGGAAGACAGACAGATGCCAAAGAGACTGAAAACGTTAGTTTGGGAATTAAACCTGCTGATGATGTGGGGCTTCAATATCAGTCCGGATGTCGGGCTGACATACTTAGGGACAAAATGAGTCGAACCGGCTTGCTCGGCTCATCAAGTCGTCCTCGTTACCGGCGGTTCAGTTTCAAGTTCAGTGTGACTGACTGACTCAACCCTGAGAGCTCAGGAGCTGTGTAAAAGAAAGAAAAAAGTGGCCGTCCTGGGCCCCCCGTCTGTAACTGATAGTTCCTACGGTCTCTGTTGACGTAAAGCAACACTGAAGAAGAAGAACGACCTGCTGCCAACGCGCACCAGATCAGAGACCGACTTCTGCTCACAGGCATCCGAATGAGTAGTCTCCCTTGATGCCCACACACTGTTTTACCGTTAGTTTCGGTCAAAGATTATAAATACATCTTTGTTTCAGTCCACTCACTGGCCTTCTCTGGGATCTAGGCTCAAGTAATACTGGCACATTTAAATACGACTAGTACCGAATTCCTTTTCATTCCGTACAATATTTGTTAAGTGAGATACCTGAAGGGGCCCATGTGTTAATTCGATAATTTTGTTGCCTTTCTTGTGCGCGTGTTTATCATACGGCTTGATGATCACGGCTATACTGGCAAGTAATGTACGTATACATTCAAATATTGTAATAACTTTTCCAGGCAAAGTACGGACATTCAGCAAGCATCCAGAGTTGTCTGAACTTGTTCAAAGTCAGTCCAGTCTGTCCTTGGTGTCCAGACTACAACTCATAGGTAATGTGTGTGTGTGTGTGTGTGTGTGTGTGTGTGTGTGTGTGTGTATGTGTATGTGCACGTACGTGCATGCACGTGCATGTGTGTGTGTGTGTGTGTGTGAGAGAGAGAGAGAGAGACTAAGGGAGAGGGCTTGAGAGGGAAGTAAAGGATTTTAAAAAAATCCAATCACAGTCATTCAGACATTTCAGAGTATGGAAAAACCTTTTATGTCTCTTTTTTGTTTGTTAGTTTGGGCCATGGTTACAGATTATTGATCTTATTCTTATACATTTGTTTGTGTCTACTAACAGATCTGAATGGGTGTCATGGCAACCTGTCGCAGTGTCAGACAGTGGCAGTGTGTGACGGAGGTGACAACGACCTGCTGTGTCGCTGTCGTCGTGGATACTATTTCCGTGATCGCCAGTGCCATGGTAATGGAACAAAATATTTAGTCTCTAACTCAGCCTCTGGAAGAAAGATTTCACACAAAGTATCCTGTTCAGGCTGATACCAATGCTGTATGGTGATGAAGTAGAAGAAAGATTTCACACAGAGTATCCTGTTCAGGCTGACATGAATGCTGTATGGTGATGAAGTAGAAACTTGCCAATTAACGATTGGTTTGGTATTTTGGATGCTATGATGCAAACAAACCCAGTCCCTTCTTTGCAGTTCTGCTGTACAGTGGATCACTGCTTTCAAGACCACCCTAGGAATGTTGCAGAAGTAGATGTAAAAGAAGAGTGATCCTTGATGTGGATTAATTTACATGGACATTTCTATGGAAAGGAAATGTATTTAGAAAAACAAATTGCTAATAATATTTATTCTGTAAAGCAGCCTTGGTTTTACTGGGTAGCTGGAGTAAGGGAGACAATCAAAATATTTATTCTGTAAAGCTGCCTTGGTTTTACTGGATAGCTGGAGTAAGGGAAACAATCCATGCTTTCTCCAGTTCTGGTGTTGAGGGAGAAAAGCAGAGGGAAAGGAAGGCTTGTCTGCACAGAATTAGAAGTCTTTGTCCACATAAGGACAGTTTACAAAGCACACTCCCCGTCCCACTCACTGGCCTTCTCTGGGATCTAGGCTCAAAGAGCTCCAGCATGATATAATTTATAATCTAATTTTTTTTTAATTAAGAGAGAGAGGGGGAGAGAGAGAGAGAGAGAGAGTACTGTCATGCTCAAACTCTGTTGCAAACAGTATACTTGACATGATCTCAGAAACTAGGCAAATCAGCAGAGCAACAAGAGGAGTTAAGAAAATTGGACATACAATACATGGATAACAAGGGACACAACAACAGAGACCTGAATTAAATAATTATCACATGTCACTCTAGTAAATACAGGATAAGCTCCACCAAGGTAACATCCTTGTGTCCCAAGAGCTATGGTGAATGCACTGTGTCAGTGTGTGATATGACTGAGAATGAGATGAAAAAACAAGCTCATTTCATTCTTTGTACTTATCACATTGGCATGAACTGTTGTCCAACATGAACAATTGTCAAGCATGGATTGTTGTTTGTCCAACATGGACCATTGTACAGCAATGACCACTGTACAGCACAGACCATTGTACAGCATGGACCACCGTACAACATGGCCCATTGTACAGCATAGACCATTGTACAGTTTGGACTGTTGTTCGGCATGACCATTGTCCAGCATGGACCATTGTACAGAATGGACAATTCTACAGCTTGGACTGTTGTTCAGCATGGACAATTGTACAGCATGGACCATTGTACAGAATGGACTGTTGTACAGCATGGACTGTTGTCCAAAATGGACTGTTGTTTGGCATGGACCATTGTACAGCATGGATCGTCTGACATGGACTGTGTTGTTCAGCATGGACTGTGTTGTTCAGCATGGACTGTGTTGTCTGGTATGGACTGTTTTCTGGCATGGACTCTTGTCTGACATGGACTGTGTTGTCCAGCATGGACTGTTGTCCGACATGGACTATGTTGTCTGGCATGAACTGTGTTGTCTGGCATGGACTTTTTTCTGGCATAGACTGTGTTGTCTGGCATGGACTGTTTTCTGGCATGGACTGTTCCTTTCACTCTGGAAATGCAGCAGGACTGTTTCTGTTAGTGTAGCCATCATTACCATGCTGCTTGACACCAGAAAATGCATTATGTGTTAATATCCAGCTATGTTTTATGTCCAGGTCTGTGCAAAGTGTGATGTGTGGCCTGTCCTACTGGTCATTTGGTAATGTTGTAAGCTCTGAAGCCAGATGTGTCTAATTTCCAGATGTGAGTGACTTTTTCACTGTTTTTTATTTTTATGGCTGAGTTGTGAAGGTGTAAACAGTCAGGAGACAGGACTGTTTGTTTACTGACCTTTGCCACGTCTGCTGCAGAGTGTCGCAAGTCATGTCCAGATGGTCACCACCTGGTCACTCCCTGCTCCAACAGTGCTGATGCGGTCTGCACACGTAAGGGTTTTGATTGTTATTATTAATTATCTCTGCTCTTGTTTGCTTTGGTTTGTTTCCATTCTTTGGCCTGACCTTAGACTTAGACAGAGGCTTACCCAGTAGAAAATAGCGAGAAGTTTGCATACAGTTGTTCTGCTGCATTGCCATTCTGTAGTGTTTTAGCAAGTTTTCCTTTAAAGGGTGCTAGCTTTAAAAAATAAATAATAATATATATATAGTCTTTTATTTGTCTATTTCTGACAATTTACAAATAGTAACAAAAATAGTCAAAGCTGTGCCAGCTAAATGAACTGCAAGAACACACACCATTGGTATTGAACCAACAGCAGCAGCAATTAAAGCAAGAACAACCAGCAAACAACATTCTGACAAATGTCAAAGTAAGTCATATGTCTGAATTTGAAGAGTATACATCAGTGGAAGTTTATATTGAAAAAAGTATTGCTCCTAACAGTACCAGAAAAGAAAAGAGAGAGAGATGCTTAGGCAGAAGTACATTATCAGTGTACCTTGGCACCCCCTAAAACTCTTATTGCTGAGTGAATTAAGATGGTGGAGGGCAGAGAGGACCTTATACCTGTGTTATTGCTGAGTGAATTAAGATGGTGGAGGGCAGACAGGACCTTATACATGTGTTCTTGCTGAATGAACTAAGATGGTGGAGGGCAGAGAGGACCTTATACCTGTGCTATTGCTGAGTGAATTAAGATGGTGGAGGGCAGAGAGGACCTTATACATGTGTTCTTGCTGAATGAACTAAGATGGTGGAGGGCAGAGAGGACCTTATACCTGTGCTATTGCTGAGTGAATTAAGACAGTGGAGGGCAGAGAGGACCCTGTAGCTGTGTTATTGTTGAATGAATTAAAACGGTGGAGGCCAGAGAGGACCTTTTACCAGGCCTCTAGTGACTACATGTCAGTTCATGGCCAGAAACTATGAAAAGCACTCTGTCGTTAAGATACAACTAATGTTGGTCCTTTCAGTGTTAAAGCCAGGGGTTTACAGAATCAGGTTAGATTTGCCCTGTGTGCTGGCTGCTCTATGTGAACAAACTAACTGTCATAATTATATTTGTGTGGTATTGTTAGATTCCTCACTGAAATAGACAGCAAAGCTAATTACAGAGTACAAATTTTATGTTTAGTTAGACTCCATATGTTGAATGGGGGTAAAAAAAATTAATTTTTTTTCAATAGCTGATGTGTTGTTTGATGCATGATCAATCCAGCCATAGACTCCTTCCAATACTGGATAGGAAAGGTGGCTGCCAGAGGTATCCACCTTCAAAGAGAGAGTGAATCTGGAGTCAGCTTGTTATTCCACTACCAGTACTGGTTCTCTTTTTTTTCTTTCTCCCAGCATGCACCAAGTGCAGTGGGTCACAGTATGAAGCAGCCGTCTGCACCACTACAAGGGACACAATCTGTGTGGGTGAGTGGCTACCCTTGGCTCTTGTTTCTCACTGTTGCAGTGTGCATGCAAATTATGAAGGTGTATCATTAATAAGTATGATGACTGTGAAGATGTCACACAGTTTCAGACTTCCTTTCTTCCAGGTACATGCCTCCTCCATACTCTGAAAGAACTAGCCTTCTGAAGTTATGTTTTGTCCAAAACATAGATGGAATCTTATCAAAATAAGAATTTTGTTTTAAAATGCCATGTCTGTGTTATATTGAATGGACAAAAACATACTTCTCTGAGCAGCAGTTATCAGGATTGGATGTACAAAACACTGTCCAGTGTCACAGAGGACCTGCATGGTACCTATTGCAGCTGCTTAGATTTTTTCTTCAGGTAACATGAGTACACATCTCTCACACTGAACTTCACAGAGACTACAATGTCTTCATGTAAACAAGGGCACATGACTGTGTTTAATTTGTACATTACAGATACTGCAGTGTCTGTCATGTAAACAAGGAAACTTGACAGTGTTTAATTTGTGCATCCAGCCCTATTCATTGCCACTCATCAAAGCTGGTTTCAAATGTTTTATTTAAAATCAGTATTTATTTTAAATACTTTTAAATCAGTTTAAAAAACAACCTTTGATTTTACATTAATTTTTGTTTTTGATCTTCTCTGCCTGCTGGACAACTCCTGGTTTGAGAAGGTGCCACATTTTATGTTGTTGACATGAATCTCTAGGGCTCCAAAGAGGACTTGCTGCAAACAACCAAATTCATCAATGCTATCAAGCTAGATATCTGAGGACAGTTGTGGAACACTGCAGAAGTTGACATGAATATAATGGTCATTATTTGTGTTAATTGGCATGAATCTGCAATGTGATAAGAATGTGTGCTGCTCTTCCCACTGGTACTGGGAAGTCAGCACCATGCTTTGCCTTCATTGTGGTTGACTGGGTGTTAAAAATAAGTTATCTGTCAGGCAAAATATGCACCCCACTTTGCCTTTGTCATGGTTGACTAGGTGTTAAAGATTGATTATCTATTTGATCAAATATGCACCATTATGCCCTCGTTGTGGTTACTGAACATTAAAAATCAATTATCTACCTGAATAGTCAGCATAAGAATTCTGTGGTAGATTTCCTTTCCCATTCTAATTTTCAATGATGCTAACAAGAAAAGCCTCAAATTTGTGCTCCTTGATTTTAATACAATTCCATGGTATAATTGATTCTGTTTGCCACTAACCATTCTTAATGAGCTAGGTCACAATGGTATTTAGGTCCGACATAGAGTTTAGTTTTACTTAGTCAGCTCTAACTGAGTTTGATCTGAAAAACAAGTAAACTTTTGCACACATGCATGGTAGTTTTTGTGTTCATTTTCATATGCAAATCAGTTCAGTTCAAGGAGATATCTATGTGCTTGAGAAAGCCCATATGTGCTCCAGCACACCTGAGAAGTTTCCCCAGTGTACACAACATCATGTGCATTGTGTTAGCCAGTGTTGGCAGATGTTCAGGTTTGAGCCCTTGGTGCATGACTGTTTCTTTTGCCCAGATGTCACCTTTCCTGTTGGCATCCTCCAGTTGAATGGAACAGCAGACCATGATGGTGAGAGTGGTTGTTGTAGTTGCTCTTTTTCTTGTTGTTAGCCGTAACTGTAGCTACTGGTAGTCATTTTGGTTGGTTGTCACCTTTTAACTAGACATGGAATAGTCATCATAGTGCACACAGTATTTAATCATATAATTACATATGTATCACACCACTGATTCAATTACTGTTTCACTCACACATATAGCCACATGCTGTAACTAGTTAACTATGGTAAAAATATGACTACAGTCATGGTGTAGAATCATGCATGAACACATACACATGCACATGCATGTACACATGTGCACATACACACACACACACACACACACACACACACACACACACACACACACACACACACACATGAACATACACACATATGCACACATACAAGCACACATGCACTCATGCACACACACATCCACACACACACACCTGATCTTGTAATCCTACATAGCAACAATCAAGAGTTCCATTAAAACTCAAACTGCTGATGATACAAAAGATTTTAAATGACCAGCCAATTTGGCTTGGGAGAAGAGAGGGGGGGGGGGGGGGGACTTTACTTGAGATTGTTTGATTTTAGGGGAGTGGTTGCAGGATTGGGGGTGGGGGTGGGGGGGGGGGAGGACATGGACTTTGACTTACAAAAGTTCTTGGATATTGGGGGATGGAGGAAGGGTGGGGGGATGGGCACAGACTTTGACTTGCACTTTGTTGATGTTAGGGGTATGTGGGGGGGTAGGGGGGTTGCATTGACCTTATTGAGCAGCTGTTGGATGTGGTGTTGCTTTGATGTGGCAGATGGCACCCCGATAGCAGTGTCCCACAGTAGCAATGTGTTCCTGGAGCGCCTGGTGGATATGAAGGAACTGGAGACACCCATGTATGTCACCAACAACCAGCAGACCCAGGACTTTGTCTGGCACCGCGAGTCTGGCATCGACATTGTGGTAGGCATCTCCGGCGTCTTCTTGATTCCTGAGTACCGCGAGTTCGATGTGGAGGATGATTCTCAGTACTTCCTAACTCAGAGCATGGAGGCACAGTCCACACTGGACTTGTACTCCAGAACAAAGAAGCATTACTGCAGGTATGTGCGTGTGTGTGTGTGTGTGTGTGTGTGTGTGTGTGTGTGTGTGTGTGTGTGTGTGTGTGTGTGTGTGTGTGTTGTGTTGTGTTGTGTTGTTGTGTGTGTGTTGTGTGTGTGTGTGTGTGTGTGTGTGTGTGTGTGTGTGTGTGTTGTTGTGTGTGTGTGTGTGTATGTGTTGTGTTGTGTGTGTGTGTGTGTGTGTGTGTGTGTGTGTGTGTGTGTGTGTGTGTGTGTGTGTGTGTGTGTGTGTGTGTGTGTGTGTGTGTGTGTGTGTGTGCACGCACGCGCGTGCATGTGCATGTGTATGCTTGCATGTGTGCATGCATGCCTGTGTGTGTGTGTGTGTGTGTGTGTGTGTGTGTGTGTGTGTGTGTGTGTGTGTGTGTGTGTGTGTATGCAGCCATGTGAGTACATTTCTATATATGCTTGTGTATATATGTGACCATACCCCTTCTTTCACTGAGTCAGAAATGAATGGCATGACACCTTTTGCTGCTGTGCAGACATCTACCGATCCATTCTGCTAGACATGCAGTGACACACATTATTTTGGGGCAGATGACCAGTGACACATTTTGTTACCATGCAGATAGCATCTAGCACAGGTTGCTACTACACAAGCACTCATTGACACAATTTGCTACTGTGCAGACTCTGTGTGACACATTTTGATACTGTGTGCATAGCTAGTGGCACATTTTGCTTTTGGGTAGTTGACCAGTTACACATTTTGCTTCTAAGAGGCAGACACCCAGTGATTCATTTTGTTACTGTACAGACACCCAGTGATGCATTTTGTTACTGTGTAGACACCCAGTGGTGCATTTTGTTACTGTGCAGACACCCAGTAATGCATTTTGTTACTGTGCAGACACCCAGTAATGCATTTTGTTACTGTGCAGACACCCAGTGCCTGACTATTACAACCTCCACCTGGAAGTGATAAAGAATCGAACCGCCGCAGCCCAGGTGGTGCGCTGCGACTCGCAGGACCCCAGTCTCCCCAGGTGCCCTGAGTCCTACAAGGACGGGGATCGGTTCCTTAAGTGGGACATCAACAAAAAGTGTGACAAATATGCTGTACGTATCGTCTGGCCTCTTCTGGGGTGTTCTGAGCGTTCCTTTAAGCCAAAATCTCTCTTCTGATGGTGTTTTTTGTTTGTGTTTTGGTAGGTTTTTAAAATATTTTTCTATGTGCTTTTGGGGTTTTGTTTTTGTTTGCTTGTTTTTGGTATGGGTTGCTTTTTAGAATATTAGTTTTCCATTATTTGTTATTTTTTGTCATTTTGCCCATTAGTTTTTTTCCCCCACTACTGTTTTACTTATTTATATTCATTTTTTGTTTCTTCCTCCCCGCTCCCCCCCTTTTTTTGTTTTAATATTTGTTTTTGCTTTGTATTCAGTCTTAAATTGTTGGAAAGTTTCTAAGTTTTCTTAGTTGAAACAGAATTATTTGATGTCATTAGTGCTTCTTGGTATTTTTATTTCCACACCTTTTCTGTTCTGCATTACTTTTTCCTTTGTGGATATTTCTGACAGTGGGGTGAAGTAATTTTGTCAATTTCTAGATTTATATCTCACAGGCTTCTGGAGAGAACCCTGAACCCCTCACAATCCTCCAGAACAGCTTCAATGCTGTGGTGTGTGCTGATGAGACAGCCATGGACCGCGACATCTTTGAGCTGTCAAGGCCAGTCACTCTGGAGATGATGTTTCCCTCAGCTGAGTGCAGCCTGTACCGCAGTCAGTGCGAAGTTTGCCTGTCTGCATCCACCTGCTCCAGCAAAAGTAAGTTGGTACACAGAAATGTAAGAATTATATATATACATACAAGCTGGAAAACTGCGTGCCTTTAGATCTACAGGCTGGCGAGCTTTAGATCTGCATTTTGAGAAACTGCCAGCACAATTGAACCCTCACACTTTGAAGATCAGTGAACTGTGATTATGCAGTCAGGCAAGAGTGGGCAAAATCTTTGGCTTGCTGTAACTGTCAAAAATACTCCAGTGTCAAATTACGTAACAACTCTAAAAATTAGAAAGATGGAACTGGTTGTCTGTTTATCTGTATTTACTTTGTCTATCTGTATCTTCTCTATGTGGTGTTGATACACTTGTTCATTTTTTTCTGATGGTGTTGTTTTTGCTGTGTATGTAGATGATGACAAGTCGTGCTGTGGACTGTCATGCTATAACCAAGGGGCCTGCTACCAGTTCCACAGCCCCTCCTGTCCCCCTGCGCAAGTGGAGTGTGCCTCTGGTAAGCTTTCCCTTACATGCTGGTGACATTCCTCAAGAGTTGATTAAACCAAGGTGAAGCCAGAAAAAGACACAAAGCTGTATTTCGGTACTTTCTAGGACATTTTTCTTTTGGTAATGAATTTGTAAATGTCTGTCAAAACTAATATTTTGCAATCTGATGTCTGATCCTAACTTATCTGAATGACATAGTGACAGTTTTATTTCAGGTGAGGTGTCATCGTCTGACATCATCATCTGTTTATGATTTCCTTCACACACATATAGCAGAATGAATGCTTAATATCAGTCAAGAGCTTGTCTCCTGATTTGATGATCTGAATGACTCAGGTAGACACAGTTGACATCAGTGATATCGCTTCATCTGAGTGACAGGGGTCTGCACAGTGAGTGTCTGATTTCAGGTGAGGTGCATGTGTTCACGGTGATGCCGGTGTTCCGCTTCATGGCCAAAGAGTTTCAGTGTCACCTGCACTACCAGCAGCCTTCATACCTGTACAACATTACCTACTCCCTCTCCATTCCGGGCCTGGGCTTCCAGGTGCCCCAGCAGAGCTACACCGCCACCGCGCGCACACTGCGACAGCACCGCCGCCACTCGGACACCTTCCACTTCATGCAGGTGTGGCACGACACTCGCATGCCTTTCTACAGCGATATCCTGTTGAAGGGCAGCCACCAGGAGCTGGAGGTCACCAAAGACAACCACATGCAGCCCTATGTCATGCGTTCGCTGAAACGGAACAAGGACTTCTCACATCGACGGAGGTTCTTCACCACCAAGAAGGGTGACTCCGAGTTCACCACGGCTGTGCAGTTTGAGCGTCCTTTCCTCTACAGCTCCAAGTCATTCCACCGGAACGGCTGCAACAAGAACACATCACAGATCTTCCCCAACCAGACGCTGCACAGGAACGATGCCATGCGCGTCATCAGCAAGAAGCTGGGCAAGGAGGGGGACTACTCCTACGAGATTTCCCACAGTGACCGCTCGCCCTACATCAAACTGTCCGTCAAAGGTGATCGAGTGCAAAGCTTTTTTGTGCATGTAATAAATGAACAGTTAGTTGAATGTGGGTGGGTGCGTGCGTGCGTGCGTGCGTGCGTGCGTGTGTGTGCACACGCGCTTGTGCTTGCATTTGTGCATACAAAATTAATATGCACATAGGTGTCTGTAAAACAATGTGTTAAACAGTGGTGTGTGTGTGTGTGTGTGTGTGTGTGTGTGTGTGTGTGCGTGCGTGCGTGCGTGCGTGCGTGCGTGCGTGCGTGCGTGCGTGCATTTTAAGTCATGTGTGTGTGTGCATGTGTTTTAAATCATGTGTGTGTGTGTGTGTGCAGAGGGAGAGTCTGTCCTGCGGTGGTTCCAGGGGAAGACGGCCCGGGGTGCCATTGCCAGAGATCGCTTGTCTGGTTCTTTGACTTGGGACAGCAGCATGGGCCACTGGAGAATTGCTATCACAGGTGCCACATAACCACAACTGCTGCTCTATGTCAGCACTCACATATGCTCCGAGAGAATGGTCACTTGGCTGATCGAACGATATGCCTCAAACCGGTAGTGATAACAGTGACTTGGTTGATCAAACGGTATGCCTCAAAGTTTTTGTGATAACAGTGACTTGGCTGATCAAACGACATGCCTCAAACCGGTAGTGATAACAGTGACTTGGTTGATCAAACGGTATGCCTCAAAGTTTTTGTGATAACAGTGACTTGGCTGATCAAACGACATGCCTCAAACCGTTAGTGATAACGGTGACTTGGCTGATCAAACGACATGCCTCAAACCGTTAGTGATAACGGTGACTTGGCTGCTCAAACGACATGCCTCAAACCGTTAGTGATAACGGTGACTTGGCTGATCAAGCGACATGCCTCAAACTTTTAGTGATAACGGTGACTTGGCTGATGGAGCGCATGCCTCAAACCTTTAGTGATAACGGTGACTTGGCTGATGGAGCGCATGCCTCAAACTTTTAGTGATAACGGTGACTTGGCTGATGGAGCGCATGCCTCAAACTTTCAGTTATGGCAGGCCTGAGTACAAAAGCCGTTAATATTTTACGCAAGTGACACTCTGGTTTCTCTTCAGAGCTCAGGAGCTGTGTGAGAGTCGGGGTGGCCGTCCTGGGCTGTTCGTCCTAACGAGCCTTCCGGTTTCCGTGGACGTAAAGCTATATTGAACCATGCTTCGGCATTGGTCTCAGCTTGTCCCTAATATGTCAACCGACATCCGAGGACATAAAGCATCACTTGAAGGACGCAAATGAAAATGACTGGGCTGAGCTCAGAGAGGGCTGGGCTACTGTTGGCCAGCACAGGGCACATACACGCCATGCTCTGCACTAGTGTGGAGTAGGGCTGAGCGACGCTTGAATTCCACTTTGTGACGTACGTCTGCTGTCTGGAACACAGAGCTGTGGTCAGGAAACAGGGCAGACAGAAGATACATTTGGAGCAAGAATGAAGTCCAACTTCTGGTTCAAATATGGTTTGGATGGCAGGTTTAAATGCACCAGCCTGCGCCCAGCCTGACCAAGCACATACATTGTTTCTACTTTTCCACATTGTTCTTGTGTCACTCAATCATTTACCCTTTGCTTTAAAAAAAAGGCATCTTTGCCCACAATTTGAACATTGTTTTCTTGTGTCCAGTTAAAAGGTGTTCGGGGAGCGAGATAGCTCAGTGGTTAGGGCGCCAGACTCGTGATTGAAAGGTCGCGGGTTCGAATCCTTGCTGGAGCGGCGGGAGAATTTTCTTCTCCAGGGTCAACTTTCTGTGCTGACTCTATTTTCGGTATCCGTTCCACCCCCGTGTTTCCGCAGTAGCACGTAAAAGATCCCGGTCATTCTGCCAAAAGTGCAGGTGGCAGGTTACAGCTAAAGACGCATACACCTTACGTATGTGGCTTTGCATGAAGTGACATAGTGCATGGTTGTATGGTGTACACAGAACCTGCGCCGAGAAAGCAGCAGTTTCATGTGGCACCAGCCATGCCAGCGCTGTAAGTACACCACTTCGGTGGGTATTCAAAAACGCGCTATAAAAAGCTAGTCACTCATGTAGAATCACATGCAAACGCAGTGAGTCTGCTCGAGAGCGGAAAATAGCGCTATATAAAAGCATCATCATCATTTCGAACCATTTGTGTGGTTTGATTAGTTTCATTACTTGTGTATTTACTTACTTATTCATTGATTGACTTATTGACTTTACCAGGTGCTGTTGAGAACTGTCCTGCCATCCTGACGTTGCAAATCTTCAACAAGATGATGTCTGCTTGCGCTGGAGTCTATGACATTGTCGTCGCTTGTCCCAATAACTTCACCTTGAACTTTAACGTGTCAAGGACAGAGGATTACCTGCCAGACATTTTTGTTATCTTCCTGAATGACACGCTGGCATCGCATCGTCTGGTCTTGTCATCTGTGATAGCCCCAGTCAGCATACCTCAGTCAAGCTTATCTGCAGGAGAGAAACTGTCACGGTTTTCCGAAATGGATTTAGTTCAGTGGTCGTCCATTTTTGCTGTGGTCATACTGTCTTTCATTGGTTTAGTCGTGGTATTTGCTGTGTACCTCTGCATCAAGCACAGGTCTACCACTGGAGCTTCTGCAGAAGCAGCCCAGTCCAGTGCCAACCACGCAGAAACGGCCATGTTGAATAACCAGTCTGGCAACACTGCTTCCAAAACCCAGGAAACCAAGCAACACAAGTCTATCTCTGCAAAATCGTGTTTGTGTCTTTTTGTCACCCTGTATATAGTATACTCCATTGTCTTCACATTCTCCCTCACCCTCGTCATTTTGTACTTCACCCATCATTCCCTGATGGGGGGCGTGAGTGGGATGGCCAACTTTTCCTCACAACTGCAGAGGGAGCTGAATGCGTCGTTCCACCGGGTGCAGCTTCACGAGAGCCAGGAGGAGGTCCGGCTGTTCCGGTCTGTTGACTCCAGGATGCAGGCCTGTGCACATCACCTCCAGCAGCAGAACCGACAGTTCCTCCACAGTTACCACCGCTCTGTCACAGAGCTTCTCAGCCACGTTTTCCAAAAGGGTGGAGCCATTGAGTCTCTGGCGGGCCAGTCGATTGTCCAGAACACATCCATCTACACGGAGGAGATTGAGCTGTTCTTGCAGGACTGCAACAAGACCGTGCAGAGCATCGTGGATCGCTTCAGCTCCCACTTCATGATCCATGTCAAGGAGGTGGCACGAAACAGCTGGCTAGATTTTCCCCGTGAAGTCTTTCTCACGCAGGAAGGGGACCCAGCTGACAGGAAGTACATGTCATCCAATCAGCTGGCTCGATTCTTGCGCTGGCTGCAGGTGGACAAAACGGATGAGCTGCTCAGCGTTTCAGACACAGTTGCAGCCAGGTGAGACACAGATACATGTATGTCAAACATGCTTAAGTCTTTCTACTTCATTGACCTTTTTTGTTCTGCTTTTCTGTTCTGTGGTGTATTTTTTGTTTGGTTATTTTCTTTTGCTTGTTTCTACTTGACACAACCAGTTGACTGGGAACTCAGTTCATATCAAGAATTATTTTTCTTATTTGTGTCACTGATTTTGATTGGCTTTTGGGGGTTAGCTTTTAACGGCATTGTACACCAGAAATGTTCAAGATTCAAGAATGATTATTATTTAGTTTTATTTGTGTCCAAGGGAATGGGCTAAGAGAGTGCCAGGTGTTGTGTTTTTATTGTTTGTGGTAATGAGGTGGCGTTCACACACAGTTTCTTTTGGTCTGGGTCAAAACAGTGCTTGAAGAGTGATATTTTGAAAGGAGCTGCTGTAGGCAAAGGTTGCCTTGGAGAAACTTCTGAGAGATAGATGGCTATCCCTAGCATATAGATACAATCTTGAACTGAAGAGAACCTGTCTGAAAGTTTTGAGTGAAAAACCATAATATTAAACATTTTCATATGTCAGTTTATGTTAATCGAATATAATCATTAATGCCATAATTTGATATATAAATCTGGGTGCAAATGAAACAATGTCTTTTTTCTCCCATTGAAACAGACTGGCCAGCCTTAAATTGCCTTCTCCTACGGAACACCTACAGAGGGCCTTCAGCTCTCCCTTTGACGACTTCGCTTCTCCACTTCCCACAGAGCCGGTGGTGGCAGGACACACGTTCCTTGTCCTTGATCGCCCAGCCTCGGACTCGGCTTCTCCTTTCTTCTACGCCCCAACTACCGCTGACCCTCTGACGCCTAAACCAGAGAGAGCGTTTCTCTATGGCGAGGCGCCTTCGGAGGGATTACAGTTGGAGGCGGGCAGCGAGAGTAATTTTGGTGACAGCCCTAACAGGGAGCCACTCATCGGTGGCCAGGAAGAGCTGAAAGGGACGGCCAAGTTGGAGCCTGCGGATGTTGAGGAGGGAGAAGAAGACTTTGGGCTGCTCATGTACATGCTGATCGGCTTGTTCCTGCTCCTTGACGTCCTGCTGTTTGCCTTCCGCATGTCCTGGCTGGTGAATCAGGTGAGAGCGGCGAAGGGCGGGTATGAGGACAGGATCCCCACTGACCCGGTTTCTCAGAAACTGCTGGCCATCCAGAGCGGGTACCACATGACGCGCATGCAGGAGATGTACCAGTCCTACAGCTACTCCCTGGAGAACAAGGAGAATGCTACCTCTGAGGAGAGGGGCTCGGAGAGTGAATTCAATGTCTACTTCTGCCAGTCGTATCCCAAGTCCAAGGATGACATCCTGCGAGAGATCATGGCGCAGAAGATGAACAGCACGGAGCAGAGCTTGGGGCAGGAGAAACTGCCCGACTCGCATCAACACAACAAGTCTCGCCCAGCACTTGATGAGCTGCCCGTGGTGAGAGAGTTCTCCTCCTGTTGCCACTGGTTACACCGCATGTTTATCTCTCATCTGGTGTGGCGGTTTGTGGTGACGGCTGTGGTGGTGTTGTTCCTGTGCCTGCTGGTGTACACCGCTGACTTCTGGCTGACTACGGACAACTTGCGTGTCTTGGTGGGGGGTCAGTCGGCTCTCAGAGATCTGCACTTACAGGTGAGTAAATAATAAAATAATTAGATTCTTGGTGCAGAGGAAAGTTCTGTGGTTCTGTTTATTTATGCAGTCATACTTTCCCACGCTGTCTGTGATCCACACAAGCACTGGCAACATTCAAAGAAAAATAAACAGTCGATTGACCAGTTGCATTGTTTTAGAGGCTCATTGAAATATTGATAAAAATAAAATAAAATAAAAAGCACATGAAATTACCAAAATACAGCATTTGTGTTAAGCACTGTAGTTGTTTATTTTTGACAGAATAACATCTTTAAATGCTTTGTCTGCATGCAACCATGCATACAGAATAAAAGCTTGCATACAGGCCGGCACTTGTGGGAGCAAGTATGTATGTGCCAGGTGCTGCCTGCTTCTCTGTACCCTGCTAACTACCCACGACCGCTGTGTGTCCCCAGGTACACCTGACCAACCGACACCTGTCGGGTCTGGCCTCACACCTAAGTGCAGTGCTGCAGGACAACAGGGCGGCCGTGCAGAGTGAAGTGTCCCTGTCTACAGCTCTCCTGTCTTCCACCTTACAAACACAGGTAATGCCTGTCTTCCACCTTACATAGGTAACCTGTCCAGACAGCTTTCCTGTCTTCCACCTTACAAACACAGGTAACACCTGTCTTCCACCTTACAAACATAGGTAACCTGTCCAGATAGCTCTCCTGTCTTCCACCTTACAAACATAGGTAACACCTGTCCAGACAGCTCTGCTGTCTTCCACCTTATAAACACAGGTAACACCTGTCTTCCACCTTACAAACATGGGTAACCTGTCCAGACAGCTCTGCTGTCTTCCACCTTAAAAAACACAGGTAACACCTGTCTTCCACCTCACAAAATAAAGCACAAGTAACACCTGTCCAGTCAGTTCTCTATCTTCCACCTTACAAAAACAGGTAACACCTGTCCAGGCAGCACCCCTGTCTTCCACCTTACAAAAACAGGTAACACTTGTCCAGGCAGCTCTTCTGTCTTCCACCTTACAAACACGGGTAACACCTGTCTTCCGCCTTACAAACACTGTTAACACCTGTAGCACATGGGTTGTTGGTCTTTTGTCTCTTCTGAAAGACTTAATCTACCCCCCTGAAATGGGGTGGGGACTACTGCCTGACTGGAATAATTATGTGGTTGGCTTACATGCAGCATTTTAAGAGTGGATATGGCACTGCAACTGCACATAATGTGTACCTCCCATCTCTTCCACGTTTTCGAGGTCGTGGCTTGATTCATCTCATGGGTAGTTAAGTGTTGTGCCATAACTTTCCATAGCTTGAGTGAGAGCATACCAACTTTGATAACAACATTGGAATGAGCTTTACCTGCCCGTCGACCCTGGCCTGGTTTTGACCTCTTGGACCAGGCTAAATGGACAGAAAAAGGTTTTTAAAGTGAATAGATATTTGTTGTGTACATTTCTAGTTTGAGTCAAAGCTGGAACTGTTTGCTGTGTGTTGTGTTGGAGCACTTTGTCATACGAGCTGTGTAGGGATGGTTCATGTTGGACTGAGTGTGATTGATTCCGGCTGTGTGGGGATGATTCATGTCGGACTGAGTGTGACTGTGAGTCCAGCCGTGTGGGAATGGTTCATGTTGGACTGAGCGTGACTGCGAGTCCAGCTGAGGGGATGATTCATGTCGGACTGAGTGTGACTGTGAGTCCAGCTGTGTAGGGATGGTTCATGTTGGACTGAGTGTGAATCCAGATGTGGGGATGGTTCATGTTGGACAGTGTGAGTCCGGCTGTGTGGGGATGGTTCATGTTGGACTGAGCGTGACTGCGAGTCCATCTGTATGGGAATGGTTCATGTTGGACTGAGTGTGACTGATTCCAGCTGTGTGGGGATAGTTCATGTTGGACTGAGTGTGACTTGAGTGTCGCTGCTGGTGTGTTTCACAGAGAGAGCTGCTGGTCAGCCTGTTGGAGCGAGTGTGTACAGGGACAGGCACTCCAGCCTGTAACGTGTCCAGCTACAGTTCCCTGCCTCTGCCTCTCCTGCCCACCTGGCAAGCATGCAACTTCCTGCCTGCACAGCCACAACTCTATCAAGGTCAGTCACCCTCCCCCCCCTTCTCCCAGGTCAGTTGCACCTCTGGTGAGGTTAGTTTTACTTTGCCAAGGCTGGTCATATCAGTGTCAAGGTTATTCACATCTTAATATCAGTCACATCGTTATCAAGGTCAGATGTACAATTGTCAAGGTCGGTCACACCTGTCCAGATCACTTACATCTGTCAAGGCCAGTCACACCTGTGCCAGGGTCAGTCATGCCTCTGTCAAGGTCAGTCATACCTAGATACCAAGATCTTCCTCAGCCGAAGCCCATCAGTTTTAGGCTCTGTCAAGGTTTACAAATGTGTGTTAGTAAACTACTTGATGTTTAGCATTTGGTGAACAAAGGTCGTATCTTGGTGAAACAAAATTTCTGGAATCTCACAGATCTCGGGGATGGCAGGTTTTAGCTGCAGTCAGTTTCATCTGTCCACAGACCTTTGTAGTGGCTGACCCTGATATAGCCGTCATGGTTGCCTGGACCTTAAAATCAGTTGTCCTTCTATCTGTAGCTGCAGGTTTTAACTCGTGTATTTGGTCTGTCGACAACCTCCAACAGCAGGAGGGTTTAGTTGCAGTTTGTTTTGCTTATCCACAGGCTTCATTAGTGGCAGGTGTTAGCTGCAATCTGCAGGCTTCTATGGATGTCAGGTTTTGGCTAAAATCTTTTCTTTCTTTTTTCTCCCATCTTTTTTTGTTGTTGGCTACAACCTTCAGTGGGTGTCAGGTGTTAGCCGCAATCTGTTATTTTTCCCCTTTCTTTCTTGTTTTTCTGTCAGCAGACTTCAGCAGGTGTCATTGCTTTAGCTAGCTGCTGTCCGTTTTTTCAGGCTTCAGTATGTGTCAGGTTTTGGCTGCAATCTGCTTTGTCTGTCCACAGACTTCAATGCTGGCAGCCTGAACCACATGGTGGCCCAGCAGTTGTCTCCCTTGCTTTACAGTGTCAAGCATTCACTGTTCTCGCTGTGTGCCATCGTCATCGCCATGCTGTGCGTCATGTTCCTCTGCCATGCCGGGGCTACCGTGGCCCGCTACTACATGCTCATCTGGGGCCACCTGCCCCGGGTTCAAATCTTCCAGATCAGTGAAAACACCAGTCTGCTGTACGACGGGGGTCCTGGCTCCCACAAACCCATGCAGCGCAGCGCCTCTTGGCTGGAGAGCTGTGAGAGTGGGGTGTACGTGGGAGAGAGTGAGATGGACACCAACACCAACAGAGATGTGTGACTATAAACTAGCTGGGGGAAATGATTTTGCCTAGGGATTGTGGAAATTATGTCTGAATGTATCCTTCTAAAGCAAGCGCCTATTGCTGTTCATAAGTGTTTGCTCTGATAACTTTTTGTTGTTCTTCTTCAAGCTGTTCCAGCTTTAAAGGTATCTGTCCCAAGAGGCTCATTACACTCCATCCACATTCAGGGTTTGTTCTGCGTCACACCCACAGTACTGCTGCCAAAGATTTTCCAGAGAAGATGTCAGATCGTTGGTGGACTCTTTTGATGACTAGGAACAAGGTTCTGCTGCTGAACCACTTCAGCTGTGCTCAGTGATGCCCATTTTTACTCAGCATACACACACCACCTACTACGCCCCTTACTGGCCACAGCATTAACAAAGTTGCAGGGCCAGACTGGAGGAGTGTCCCCTACGTGCCACTATGTTCCTCTGTCACTTTCTCCAGTGGACCGTCATGGAAAGCTTTCATCAGAACAGCCCAGGCATTCGAACCCATGGCATTCAATCCTACATTCTGAAATGCTAACCACAACACCATGGTAGTTACTGTGCTCAACAAATAACTATGGGGGTGGGGGACCATGAGACTGAGAGATTGGGCACCAACCAAATTTGGACCAGACTGGAGAGAAAAATCAGGATCAAAAAGGGAGGTAGCGAGACATGGGACTCATTTCTTCCCGGTGGGAAGGAGTGAGAGATGCACCAACAGATAGTGAATGTAGTGACTATGGGATGTGTAATGTTGGTCACAGCATGCTGCCTGCACGATCAGTTTCTAGTATACTGCTGACCTGTCAGCCAACAGGACATATACTGCTGACTGCAGCAAGCTGCCTGTGAGATCAGTTTCTCAGTGGCAGTCACTTTTTAAGGCTTATGGAGTCAGGCATGGCACGTATGGTTGTTCACTAGAATCCCAATCAGTCAGAAGGTAACAACCTTTGCCCACTGTACTACATTTTAATTAAGACCGATAGCAATACACACAGAAGACAAAACTGGGGGTCAGTAACACTGGTGACCATGGACTGACGCAACCAATATTGTATCACGCACGGAGTTCTTCCAGGTGAATTCTTTTGCACAGGAACGATGAAGGGTTGAGAGTTCAGTGCAGCAGGGCCCAGTGTAGTAAGGTCAGATATGCATGTTTGTGCGTATTGTAATGAGTAACACTGGTCTCTAGCTTACTGCTTGCTTGCCAGGCTTTTGTCAACAGAATAGATCACGTTGATTGTAGCCAGCTGCCGGCAAGATGTTTCCAGTGTGTTGTCGACACAGGTAATGTTGATTGTAGCTACCTGCAAGATTCGTTTCTAGCTTACTGTCAATGCAGGTGTTGATTGTAGCCAACTGCCTGCAAGATTAGTTTCTAGCTTATTCAAGTTACTGCTGATACAGGTCTTGATTGTAGCCAGCTGCCTGCAAGATTAATTTCTGGCTTATTACGGACATGGGTAATGTTGACAGTAGCCAGCTGCCTGCTAGCCTTGTATCAACCAACAGAACAGGTAATGTTGATTGTAGCCAGCTACCTGTCAGGTGTTTCTAGTGTTTTGCTGACCTGCTACAGTACTAGCCTTGTATCAGCCAACAGAACAGGTAATGTTGATTGTAGCCAGCTACCTGTCAGGTGTTTCTAGTGTTTTGCTGACCTGCTAGCCTTGTCAACCAACAAAATTGGTAACGTTGATTATAGCAGTCAGATTATTTGCTAGCCTTGTGTCGGCCAGTTGAACAGGTAATGTTGATTGTAGCCAGCTACCTGTGAGGCGTTTCTAGTGTTCTGCTGACCTGCTACAGTGCTAGCCTTGTATCAACCAACAGAACAGGTAATGTTGACTGTAGCCAGCTACCTGCCAGGCGTTTCCAGTGTATTGTTGACCTGCTAGCCTTGTCAACCAACAAAACTGGTAACGTTGATTATTTCTGGTTTGATGATGACCAGACAGACGTATGTCAGCCGAAAGGATGTGTAACACTGACTGCAGCAAGCTGCCTGTGACTGTGTGAGAAGATTAGTTTCTAGTGTATTGCTGATGAATCAGAGCTGTTGAGAAGCTTGTCTCTGATGCTGTGGAGCACTTTTCTGTATGACACTGTGTAGCTTGTTAAAATGTTAAAACCAGTTTCAGATTTTTCTTAGCCTCAAAAACACAATATAAAGAAATATTTCCACCATAATGAAATTGTACTAACACTAATAATTATTGTCTAGTACATGTTCCAGAAAGGTTGTACGATTATTATTTCAAATGTGGTACCCACACATTTATCTTACTTTGCAAGTTTGTTGGATGAGATTATTGTTGCAAGATCTTTTGTGATTTTATTTTTATTTTATTGAAAACCAGTTTGTTTTAAAAATATCTCTGTAAAACTGTTTTTGTGAAGGTATGATTCTGTACAGTCTCATTTGTTTACTCACTTTTGTTGTACTTTTAGCTGCTCTGTACTTATGTTTTAGTTCCCCTTTAGTTTTTAGTACTTTAACATGACCTAAAAGGTACGGTTACTGTGCCATAACATGTTGCCCGTGACTAATATAATACAATGAGCTATGTGTACACTGCATACTTCAGCTATGTCTCTCATTTGTGTGCTAATGCCATAACAATGTTCTGATGGGTCTTCATTTGTACATTTTGCCATTGGTGGTGAAGTTTTACGTTGAAAGAGAATTTTATTCCATGCATGTATGCGTGCACATATGTGTAAGCGTGTGAATGCCTGTGTGTGTGCTTGTGAGTGAGAAACTGTTGGGAGTGACAAATGTCAGAAAAGATTTTACACCCCAAAACTGGACGGCCACAATCTTTTGTGTCATCAGATGTATTTTTCCTCTGTAACCCCCCACCCCCTTTCCTAATCACCCTTCCTCTCTCATACAAACATACAGTGTTATTTTGATTCCAAGAGTTACTAAGCATTGTTTGATAACTATCTGATCATAAAGATTACAAATACAAACAAAAAAACTTGCAATAAACTTGTCTGATGTTAATACTATTCATTTTTGTACTTTGTTGTACAATGGGACTTGTACACTTACCAGCAACAGAAAGTTACCACTGTAACATGTCAAGCGACAGGTTTGACAAGTTCTACTGCCCTGCCAGTTTCATTTTAAAAGCTTATAGTAAGTTATAGATCAACAGAAGTGAAATGATGTGGCTGTATAATAAACATTACACACATGGACACCATAAATTCAGTTAAATGTTTTCAGCCTGTTCGCATTCCTTGGCCATAGTGTTTTCAGACACTCCATATAGATTTTCCAGCTTGTGGAAGCAATGCAACCAATACTGCTGTATTTATGATCAAACCACCAGCTAGACATGTCAGACCTTTTTGCCTCCACAGCTAGAATCATTTATTTCTTCTGCCCCCTCAACCATCTGGGTCATGTCAGAGTGACCGCCTAAAATGCCATTCTTCCTGAAAAAAGATTTCCCAGTTTTCTGTTTTGGGAATAAATATCAGCTTCAAGCAACCTACATATGCTTCAAAGTGAGACCAAGAACCCCTTTCAACAACAAAAATAACCTCCAGAAAAGAAGAGAAATAGACTGTTTGCGACTGTACCAGAACTGTTGCTGGCGAGTATACTTGTCAAGACCAAACTTTTGAGTTCAGCTAAGTTTTTGTATTATTTGTCATTAAACTCTCAAGATCTGTGGTATTTTGTTCTTGGTGTCTTATTATAGTGTGCATGTGGTATATATGTCCATGTTTTATGTAATAATTGACGTTTAAATTCAACTTGAAAGACTGTCAAAAGAAACCACCACCAATCATGGTCACCAAAACCTGTATGAATATGTCAAGCTCAGGGAGAGTTGCATGCAGTCTGAACGGTCTTGCTACAGTCTAAAAGAATACAAACCTGCATCCTGCATTTTCCATGGATGGCCTATGGCCAGAAGAAGACAAATCACTCTAGGCTTACACACTTGTCTTGCAGGTTAAAAAATCATAATGAACAAAACAGATCAGTTATGATCAGATTAGAAGACCTGAAAAACAAAACCTTTACCCACAGAGATCAAGGTGGGGGCAAACCAGCTGCAGGATGCATAGACACTCGTCAGAACAGCACAGAGTTGTCTATTGTTTGTTTTTATTAGCAAATGGAACTTGTACACACTTGCCAATGGACAGCCGAGCAGAGCAGATACATGTACACAGCAGCTGCCTTGGCAAAGTGAGATGTGTGTTGCGCTGAAGACCAAGGCTTTGCAAGAACACCAGCCTCCTGCCAGTAGCATTTATCTTTCCCTTTTTTTTTTCAGATTATTTTTTGTTGTTTCTCTTATCGCAACACAAAAGTGGAGGTTATTCAAACAGTGACCTAATCACAGTTCAGATGCGTTGCTGCCAATAAGAATGCATTGGCCAACAGGTCGCTTTTGGTTTATTTCAATATGAAAACAAAGTCTTCTTCAGTTAATTCACTTCTCAAAGTTTATTCATTGCAACCTACCCAGTCTTTGTTGGAATAACCTCCACTTGTTTATTTACAATGAGAAATAAGTGTGCATGGGTGGCCAACACCAAATTCCTCTGACTCTCCACCACTTCACATGCGTACAAGTTAAAGTAATAACCATGGGGACCATTTCAAGGCAATTCATGGACATTTCACCAAATAGGTTGGACGCCTATCAAAAACCAAAATTTGGTTTTGGTTTCCCCCCATTATGAAATAAGCTTTTCTCCCTACAACCCTTCCAAGGGGTTGTGTGCATAGTTTCAAGAAAAACGTTTCACTCTGAAAGTGCCATGCATGTGCTAGTGTACTGTAGGAGGTTCACCTGCATTTCTCACTCTTCATCCTTGTATGCACACACACAAATTAAATGAAGGACGGGGGTGGGGTGGGGTGTCTGTTGCAAGTGCACATCTTCTGGATGAAAACGCAAAACTGTCCTCTCTACAACACAAAAGCCCTGCAGGTGGCACTGGTCCACAATTTTCATTTCACTTGTCCTTGAAATGGCCCAACTAGTTGATGATTCACCATGTGGGCAACTGGAACCAATGGGGAATGAAGCAATCGCTGTAAATGGTGGGTGGCAAGTTGACAGACAGAGGTCAGAAAAGACCTGTAGCTACGACTGCCCTGCCACTCCCTCTGTTAGCAGCAGGTACCTCCAATCAAAATTAGAACAGGCTACAAAAATCTGTTAAATACTACCTTTGGGCAAGATGCTCTGAGCTGTAACACCAGTGAGTTGTGTTTAGTTACTAAGCTAGACTGAGTGACAACACCAGCGAGTTGTGCTCAGTTACTGAGTAAGGACCAGGTGCCAGGGCTACTTATAAGAAAGAACAGGATTTAACGCCAGCTTCACAAGAACCATTTTCTATGGTTTCAAAATGTTTTGTGCATTTGTCACTTTTGCACAGTCAAAAATGGAATAATAAAATCAATAATGTACCAGTTAAAAAAATAAATCCCAAATAAAATATTCAAAACTATTCTTTAGCCTATTGTTTTCACTTTGAGATTAAACTCTATTGCATTTAATTTTTTTTAAAGACAGAAGTAAAGGATCCTCATCTAATAGTAAATCACTTCAAACTTAAACATCCAATTCTGTATGCAGCATAAAATGTCCCTACCCTCCCTCTCATAAGCCTCTGCTGATTTTTGTTGTATAAATACATCTAATCCCCCCTCTCCCCACAGACAGTCCATTAAGGTCAAGATCATATGGCTTGGCTGCAAAACTGTATGGACTGGTTCTGTTTATGCATCAAATCCACCATATAGTGCCTGCAGTTTTTAGGATTAGTCCTGCAGGAGCTAGAGCTGTGCACAGATTGAAGACCCTGACAACCATGCTGGGGCAGGCCTGCACAAGCTGAAAACTGTCCACTAGCACTAGCCCACTGGTTTAGTCAATAGGGAAATCCACTAGCACTAGCCCAAAGCATTTATTACTGGCCCACGATTTTCCCCCTGAAAATGTTATGAACACCAATCCATTTCACCCACAATCTGCCCACAATAGCAAGGTTCTTTTGGCCTCACTGGCCAAGTGACAAAATTGCACTGTAGATGACACTACGGAGTTTCTTTTCTGGTGATCAAAAAGTTTGAGAATCTCAGAGAAATCATCACCACAGAAGGCTGAATCTTGGCTTGCCCAACAGGTCAGTGGTTTTCAGCCTGAATTTTACTGCAGCCTTTTCTATCTGGCTCTGGCAACTGGTTAAGTGGATTTCCACAGCCCTGCACTTATTTTGTGCTCTTTCTGTGATAGTTTCTTTAAATCTGCAAGTTCTCTGGTCCCTAAATAGAATCCTACTTGCGGGCACAAGAATGAAGAAGTGTAGATTTTGTGTGCCCTTTGCTGACTCATTAGAGATGATGGGTGCAAGCTACAGACCTGAGTGAGATAGGAATCAAACCCAATGGAAAGACAATGGTGTGCAGTGATCAGCCAAACTTCCACTGCTGATTTCTTGTTGGCAGCACTGGAAGTGGTACTGGCTGAATGGAAAGTACAAATCGACTAAATCTGCCCACAATAGCAAGGTTCTAAAAGCCCTAAAAATTCTTGGGAGGTGGGGGGGGGAGGGGGATGATGCCATCTACACTAGCTGGTTTGGTCAGCACCGCTTAGTTGAGGCCCGTGCACTTCCAGTTCATACACTGGCACTGAAAATCGTCAACTTCAACTACAGTTGGAACGAGCAAACACATTACATGGCTCCATACAATCAGTTTAGTCATGCTTTGGGGATGGGGGGCCCTGCCCGTTCACATTTGTTGTCAACTTCATTGGAGTGGGTTGCAAAAAAAAAAAAAAAAAACCAACCACCACCATCTGATCACTAAAATCACATGCAGGTCAAAAACTGTTATCTTCCATGCTGGATCTCCAGTGTAGAAGCCAAGGAGCAGCTGGAAGTGTTGTCGCCATGATGAGAAGACATGCACAGGCCCAGGCCAAAGAGTGGATTGCCGTTGATGAGCCACCAGTCAGCAAAAACACCACTAACCAAACCACCACATTCGCTTGTTTTTTTTAAACATATACAAGTCAGCGACAGTTCATCGATGAGTTGTTGCACATTATTCTTTCCATGTCACCTTGATTGCCTTTTGGTTTTCCTTTCCACGGATAAATTACAATTCTCTCTTCAAAGTGTCAATAACTCATGGACTGTATTGCAGTCTATGTGGACGGGAGGGGGGTGTATTTACGAACTGGCAAGCTGACAAATTCCGGCATCCTCCAGCAGCTTGTGCCTCTGAATGCTCCATGAATCGGTTGGTCAGTCGCTCGGCCAAGCAGACAAGACGACTTGGGGCGTAGGACACACGATAAAAAAAGCACAATGCGAGATGTGAACAAAGAGTTGACCTCTCCGTCCCTCGCCCGCGTCCCTCGTGCTAGCTTTATGTACACACAGCTTGTTATTATGGCTGGGGCCTGCATCAAAACTTGAAGCCTTCTGTGGGAATCTGTGTGTGGGGGTCAAACTGGTAGCCTTCTGTTCCTGCCTGCGGCAACAGGGCCTCCTCTTCAGGCTGCAACACAAAGAGATGGATACACCAACATGTACACACAACGGTCTAATCATACTCCAGTTCATCAAGGTGTCACACAGTCTGAAAACCATTCCAAACCATGACCAATACACAAACAATTTAGCTTGAAAGTGAGCAATTTTGTTTTGAAAACAACAACAATTTAACAGTTAACATCTGCACAACTTGCCCAATGACAGGTCTGAAGTCAGTCAACTGTGATGCCATTTCACCCCTGGCTTGAGAACAAATGAGCCCCCCCCCCCCCCCCCCCCCCCCCCCAATGCGAGAACAAACTTTAAAAAAACAGATCCTACCTCATCAGAAAAGTAGTGATCAATAATATCATAGGCCAGTTTGTAGATTTCTTCATTTTCGTGGGTCTGCAGGCTTTCAATCTTGTCAAGGCCTGCACAGAAAAGCACATCAAACATTCGTTCATTTTGATGTACATATCCATACACCATGTCATCTGGACACCAAAACTGGCTGCATTTCAGAAACCAGAAAAAATGGACAAAGTGAAAGTGGCACTGACATAATGTCACATCCTCATGCACTCTCAAAAAATCTAAATTCCGGACAGAATTCTGGCACACAAATCAATCCATTCATTCTGAATCTGATACCCATCCAACAAGTCACCTGGAAGCCACGTGTTGCTACATTTTCTTTCTTTTCCCCCCACCCCCGTCCCATCATCTGTGCCGACCCCCGAGGCACTGTTCCCGTGCCGCTTGCCCTGGCATCCCTGCCTCTGGCCACACCCAAGCTTTACTACACATCATGGCCCCACCCACAGAAGGAGACATCAGATTGTTGGTGGGCTGCCATCTGAAGGAGACACTGCACTGCTGCCAAGTCAATCTGGTGGTGTTCAGTAGTGCCTGTTTTGATTCAACATCTGCACCACCTACTGATGACAATGTTAGCCAAGTCACAGAGTTGGACTGAGTGAGCCTCCCCTACAGAGAGGAGCCAGCTACTGTGTCCCTTCACCAATCCTCCTATGTGGACTCTGATCAACTGCCTCAAGCAAGGAAGGCAGCAGGAGCACCGAGACTGAGGTCATCTGAGAGCATGGCAAGATGGACCACAGAAGCCGAGACTACTTTTTCTTTCCAGTGATCAATGAGGATAACTGATGATGATGCTCTGGAGGTCCATTTTGGTTTGAGACTACATGACAGGGCTGCAGACCATGCTTACTGTCATAACTACCCTGGTGTTAACCAGGCCCCGGAACTGAGGCACTTGCAATGTTGGTCACTTAATTAAAACAACACTTGCAATGACACATCTGTAAAGTGGCTGAAGTTCAGCTGTGTGGTCCAAACCTTCCCACTGGGCCCATATCACTCCAAGCTCTGGGTAGGAGCTGGCCAGGGCAGAAAAATCCCACACGACTGATGGGATTTGAACCTAAGACCTTCCGACCTGCAGTCCAATGTGCTAACCACTTCGCTGTGGGGGCCAGTTTGTTGCTGCATTTTCCCTTATGATCAAGCACAAAGTATCCTCACAACAAAAGTTTCATAAAAAACCCACAACAGTGCAATTGCACTTTGTCACTGTCTCCAAGATGTCAAGAAAGAGCCAAGGACAATCAAGTGGTCACTGGTTCTATCCAGCCAGCAGTTTAACCCTTCCACTAGCACATATGCGTGCTAAATATGCACAAATTGAAATAATTAAGATTTTTTCTTTCCCCGACGAGCATCATCATGTGCAAGTGTTTGCATCAAAATACACAGTATTTCAAGTAAAATTGTTATAAGCCCAGACAATGCTCCATCTGCATGTATGTGTGTGTGTGTGCGTGCACACATTTCAACCCTGAAAATGTACAGGCTGGGAAAGTGAAGGGGTCAAATATTATCTCCAACATCTGAATCTGTTACTCCTCTGCCTTGGTTTGGTCAGGGGGCAGAGGGGAAAGGGTGGAGGACACAAGGTGGCAGTTACCTCCACACTCCTCAATCATCTGGCAGATCGGCTCAATTTCATCATTGGCCATCTTGAGGATGTTGTGAATGCCATCCAGCACCACATTCACCACCTGGGTGTCCTTGACCCCAAGCAGGTTGCAGAAAGGGTTGATGACACCCTGAGCCACCACGTAGGCCACCTGAAAGGTCAAGCATCTAGTCAGGAACAGATCACAGGGCACACAACATTTAAGTCCTTTGCATCATCTTCAGCCAGACTCGCAAAGCTCTTTCTACACAGAGAAGATTCCCAGAACTGACCCATGTATGTGTGCCCTACAATGTGCAGGAATGCCCACTGCAGGGTTCCACATTATAACTGCATTTTCTGCCTGCCCTGTAGGGAAAGCAGAAGAAAATTCAACTTGCCCGACACTATTTTTTGACAGCCCAACTTTTTAATAGACACATCAAAACAAACTAGCAACAAAGTAAAACTGCTGTCCAGTTTTATGTCTGTTCCTAAATTATTGCTTTTATTTGGCCTTCATTTATTGTCAACTTTTGGATCACACTGTTCAGAATGTCATTCAGCTTCAGAGGCAGAGCCTTGTCTGTAGAACGAACCTGTTCCTTTTTACCGCTGATGGTAAGGTTGCTGATGGCCCAGGCTGCTTCTTTCTGTGTCTGGAAGTCTCCCTGCACACCGCAACAGGCATCACAGTTAACCAAATGCTTCCCAACACTCACCAGTCAATGAATGCAAGGTCATCAAAACACTACCCTTTATCAATGCAGCTGGTAAGACCACACACAGCAACTTGCCTTATGATGGCAGCTACTGAGGCACAAAACAATTAAAATTGAACCTGAAAACCCAAACTCTTTTGACATCTTCATAGGTATGAAAAATAGGAACTGAAAACCATCTCCCCATACTAACAGTTTTATAAACAATACAGCAAAATGAAACCAATATTCATTGACCAAGTTAAATCATCCATTTCGGGCACTTCTTCCTCCCTCTCTAAATTCTCTTAAAGTTGGGTTTAACAGTTTCAATATAAATTCATCCTTGAATGGGAAAATTAATTAAAAAGGCAAATATAATAAAGTAATAAGAGCCTCCCCTAAATGACCCGGCTGGGCTTGGAGGTGAGCGGTCTGGGCAGACTGAGAGCACTCACCCCATGCAAGTGGTGAATAATAAGGGGTATAAGCTCAGCGTCTATCACAGCCTGTACTTGTTGCTGGTTTCCTGCAGTGATGTTGGACAAAAACCACACTGCTTCCTGAAATTCAACAACACAACATGTACATGGTGACCAGAGAAATGGCCACTCACTCAGTGTTCCACTGGGAGTGGTCATCCAACCACAAGCCAAGTCTAACAAAATCAATCCTTATCGGTGAAAGTAAAATGTATCAGTCTTTACCTGAATGTAGTTTTTTTTATTTTATTTTTTATCTCCCTCTCTCTCTCTCAGCAGATCAGACAACAAGGGGAGAACATCAAAAGCAAAGAAAAGTTCATCCACCCTTGCCGAGACCAAGGTTACCATAGCAACAAGACATGGGCCACTTTTTCATCATCAACAACGCAGAAACCAAGCGTTTCAGATGCACTCCATTGACCTCAGTGAGGGCCTCTCAGACCCATGCCTCGTGCTCTGAGTGTCATTCACACACCACTCTTTCTCACATTCTCTCCCTTCTCACTCTTGCGCCCTTTCATTCAACCCGGTCCCTAGTGTCATCATGTCTTCCTTCATTCTGTCACCGCTAAAATTCCTCTTCATCTGGTAGTATTTGAGGGCACTCAGTGCAAGTTCTGTATACATAATCTTGTCTACCCCCCAAAAACTGTACACCAACCAAGCAGACATGCCTGCAAAATATAAATGCCTTCTTTATCGGAACAGACCACATCTTGTCTCCCATGTTAAATTTACTTCTGCTGAAAAGTGTAGCCCTCTGATGTGTGCAGACTCAACGACTGCAGTCTTTATTCCAAATCCAAGATCTGTCTGCTGGCTCCCAATTTCTTACCTAAAAAATACCACCATCAATTAGCAAATGGATCCCAACATCCTTGTCAACCACACTGGGTCATCTCTGGATGATCAAACTCTGACATAAGCTAATGCACATTCGAAAACTTTTATCCTATGTGTAAACCTTTTCTCCAGTCAAATCCACAAAGTCAATCTTATGCATATACAATAAATTGTAAATTTTGAAACTGTCCCTTTAATGCTGCCTTGAAAGAGTTAATTCCTTCAATACTGCCCCCGAAGGACATGCTGGGATCATTCTAATTTATTTATACCAGATTAAAGAAAAATATTTTTAAGGCCAATAACAATACATACTAAAGAAACATAAATGCCTCTAAGCAAGCACCAGTGCCATATGTCAGCAAGCTGCACATACCACCTACCAACTATCATCCAGCTGCTCAAAAAGGGCCATACAAAAAAGCCTATTTCTGAATGGAAAAAAACGTTGGACAACTTTCTGGAAACAATCAGAATGGACCATTAGCACAAGAATGACAAGACAGAGTAAGAGGACCTGCCAGCAAAATGAGAGAGGAGATAGGGAATCAGAACCAAATGACAGCCATGAGATTCCACACAGGAAAACATGACACCCGGCCTCATCATCAAACTACAAAATTTGCTGACTTTAAAATTTTACAGAAGTATGGAGCTGCATTTCACAAATACTGACATTCCTTTCACTTCCCAGCAAGTACCAAAAACAACGTCCCTTTTACTTCCTAAAAAGCACTGATGTTTCTTTCACTTTTGAACACACACTTACAAAGTCACTTTCACTTCCTAAAATGCTGACAATGAAGTCCCTTTCACTTCCCTCACCTTATTTATTTTTTCTTTGGGATGGGTGAGCAGAGCACGGAAGTGGTTGAGCGCGCCACAGTTCAGCACAATCTGTGTCTGCTCATCTGTTCCTGTGACGATGTTGCCCACCGCTCTCAATGCAGCCGTCTGCAACAATATTTATAACGCACTCACTGACACCCTGAGTACTTATACATTTCAACCTAAACACAATATACTACACATATGTACAGCACAGTCCTATTAATGTAATTTACATAACAATTATTTAAAGCAGAAAATATCAACAATGCAATGAATTCAATTCATCCACACACCCCTTACACTGATCCAGACATATAAACATGACTCTAGCAAAAACTGGGTATTGGTATTAGTTAGGATGAAGTTCTGTGAGAAATGGATTTTTTTTTAGTTTGGTTTTAAAAGATAATAGGTCATGTGGGAGCGAATCCCAAATGCAGGGTCCAAGAGAAAGTGCAAAAGCCACAAGTCTTGTGTTTGCATTGTTGGATTTTCACTGTGCGGGTGTCAAAAAAAGAGAGTAGTAGGTATGGAGCGTAGGTATGTAGCAGTTCAGAGAGGTAAGCAGGACCTGAATCATACAAGCGACTTTGTACTCAATACATTCTGAAAATAGGAAGCTAGGAATGCCTGCTGGCTCGCAAGGTGAACAGTACAAATCAGCAAGCAATCCTTCAGGACTCAGCTCCTCACTGAAACATCATTACTTAGGCCACAGGCAACAGTGGGTGTGAGAAAAAACCCAGTTCAGGCAGGTGTGTCAAAGGACCAACAGGGTACAGAACAAGGAGACAGCCATGGTTCACACTCGTCTCTCTCTCTCCAGTACAGATCTCAGTTTGTGCACTCAACAAACAGGTAGTGGGCAAGGATTAGTGTGCTCACATTTCAAACAGTGACCACTGCTCTGCCCTCCTAACACCACTATTACAGTTGGTTACATCACAGCCACCACAGTATGTCATAGCCAGTATGCTGTAAACAACTGTGGCAGAGGTGCATGGATGGTGGGCAAGCAGTTGCTACAATGCAGTGTAGCACCAAGGGACAGTCACTTGTTTGTGCACACCAAAAAGTAAGGCAGCAGACACTGAAAATATATGAAAAAACAAACACCAGTTCACATCCCCTCGAATGACCCTCTTGGATGTGTCCAACAGCTCAGTTTCAATACAGTAAACACCCCTACCCCTTAAAAGCTGGGACTAACCTGAACTTTGACATCCTGGTGACTAAGGAGAGGAACGAGGAAGGGAACGACGCCAGACTCGATAACCATTTGTATCTGATCATTCCCACCATCCGTCAGGTATGACAAAGCCCACACTGTGTCTACCAGAATCTGGAAAAAAACATTTCAAGCCAAATGATGATTGGTCAAACAATCTCAGGAAACTGGAACATATCAAAAACCAATTATATATTAACTTTCCCCTGGATTTTCCTTGGGATGTTATCATGCAAAAGAAATGCATTTTGAAAACAGCAGCAGCTGCAGCAACAGTCTTGTTCCTCCAAAGGGGGCCATGCTGTAAAAGATCAACACAGAAACAAAACGAAACCACTAGATGACATAAATCAGGCTTTGTGTGACCAGCTGTCAACAACAATCTGTCACCCCAAACTTGTTGCATCTTCTGACGTTAGGGATTTACTGACATGGAAACAGGACAGGGAAGCTTTCAAAGAAAGTGGTCTTACACAGGAGTGGACTTCCATCAGGGTCTCAAAGCATGAAAAAAAGACGCAACATCGACTACTTACATTATTTGAATCTCACAGGACCTACTAAGATCAGCTGATTCCATTAATAGCTCTAAGGGACTCACAATTCAATGAGAACACAACCCAGACTACAGGTGACTGACACAAGGAAGAAGTGGGACTTGCATTAACATCTGTGTGGTGAATGAGCTCACACAAGGAAGAAGCTGACTCACATTAACATCTGTGTGGTGAATGAGCCGACACAAGGAAGAAGCCAACTCACATTAACATCTGTGTGGTGAATGAGCTGACGCAAGAAGTGGGACTTGCATTAACATCTGTGTGGTGAATGAGCTGACACAAGGAAGAAGCCGACTCACATTAACATCTGTGTGGTGAATGAGCTGACACAAGGAAGAAGCCGACTCACATTAACATCTGTGTGGTGAATGAGCTGACACAAGGAAGAAGCTGACTCACATTAACATCTGTGTGGTGAATGAGCTGACACAAGAAGTGGGACTCGCATTAACATCTGTATGGTGAATGAGCTGACACACGGAAGAAGCTGACTCACATTAACATCTGTGTGGTGAATGAGCTGACACAAGAAGTGGGACTCGCATTAACATCTGTATGGTGAATGAGCTGACACAAGGAAGAAGCTGACTCACATTAACATCTGTGTGGTGAATGAGCTGACACAAGAAGTGGGACTCGCATTAACATTTGTGTGGTGAATGAGCTGACACAAAGAAGAAGCCGACTCACATTAACATCTGTGTGGTGAATGAGCTGACACAAGAAGTGGGACTCGCATTAACATCTGTGTGGTGAATGAGCTGACACAAGGAAGAAGCTGACTCACATTAACATCTGTGTGGTGAATGAGCTGACACAAGGAAGAAGCTGACTCACATTAACATCTGTGTGGTGAATGAGCTGACACAAGGAAGAAGCCGACTTACATTAACATCTGTGTGGTGAATGAGCTGACACAAGGCAGGCAGAATCTCCTGGATGGTTTCTGTGGGTGGTGCTGGCTCCTTGTTCCGACACAAGTTGACCACCACCCAGGCAACGTTACGAAGAAAGGGGAGGGGAATGTTGGGATTGATGAAGTTTAGGAGATGCTGCACAGCACCCAGGCTTATCACATAGTCCCGGCAATTGGGGCCATCACCTGCAAGTCAGCAAGAACCATTAGCAAACCAGCACTGTCAAAAAATCTGTTCATCTTCAGGATATCCAGTAAGATGAAAAGGAATACTTTTGAAAAGCTGACAACTGCACTGGGGGTACAGGGGGTTGCTATAGCAGTTGAAGGCCTGTTTATGGCTGGTTGTCCTGATGACAAACTGGTCAGAAAAATCCTAATTTTGAATTACTGGAACTAATTTAAAACCATTTCTTGATACCTGTGACTTTTCACAATCCACTTTTACAAAAACTCAGCAATGCTTAATCACAAAATAGCACCATTAACTTTTCTTTTCATTAATATTTCTTCCAAGAAACTTTAGAATTTTGTAATAGTGCTTTTTGGGGGGGCGAAAACTCCCCCCCAAAAAAGCAGAACTCTCCAACAACATGTCCATCTCCAGAAAAACTCACCAATAATGTTTCCAAGGGCCCAGACAGCCTGTTCACAGACATTTTGGTGAGGGGACTGGAGTAAGCGAAGGAAGTAAGGCACAGCCTCTGTAATGTAAAAAATAACAAAACTTTACCAATCAATCAATGCAGACTTTAGTAGTTTATATCTAAACTAGCTGAATGTTGGCTAAATGCCTCTCTTTTATTGGCTTCATTTAAAAAGTGAATACCACTGAGACATGCTCTGGATCCATAAGTAACGAACAGCTGCACCCCCCACCCCCACATGTGCACATGCATGTTGTAGATGGGCAAGGGAGCAAGGTGTTTGGCAGCTGAGCTCTAGTAGTAGTACAAATGGCTGTATGTCTGACTGGTTACAGTGGCCGTCTGAATGGCTTCTGTCAACCTCTTTTGACACCTTTTAGATGACAGACTGATTTTAAAAATATCTAGCGCAATCTCTACGCAAGCTTATATATACAACAAAAGTGCACAATTAAAACTGAATCCTTATTGTTTAAAGTATCCCAGTACATCAAATTACATGTCAGCAGTCCATCACATTCACACAAACAAACACAACAACATACCTGCATTGACAACAGCTTGTGTCTGAGCAGAAGTACCCGATGCAATGTTTGTGAGAGCCCAGGCAGCCTCAAACTGTAATGATGGGCTAAGCAAGAAACAAATGGATAAAGCAATCAGCATACAAATCAGCTACATTAGCAAATGTTACAAACCAACCAAACAACAACAACAACAAAAAAGGGGGCCGGGTGTGTGTGTGTGGGTGTGTGTCTGTGGGGGGTGCAGCAGCAAAGCAAAAACACCGCTCATAAAATTAATGGATTCTTTTTTGTTCTATTTGTCCAAACAGGAGCACATATCCCATCAGAGCAAACAATAAAGAATCAAAACAAACTAACTTTTTTGGAATATTATTATTATATATAATGTATGCGAAAGTATGATAGGAGATAACCATGACCTGGGCACTGCAGACAGTAACACTGGTTAACTGGGCCTCAATTTTCTTCTTCCTTCTTTTTAGATTTTTCATTATGCAACAAATGCATCATTTCTGTTTTCAAATAAGATCAAATAACACATCACATTAATTTAAAAAAATCAATAAAAACAAATCACTGTTCATTTTACATCCTTGAATGTTCAAGAATATCATGGCCTATGTCGGAAAGCTAGAAATGTCTGAATAAAATCACTACTCACGTTAAACTTGCTGACCAGAACCAGCAATGAGCAAAAGGGAAATAATGCCTGCTGATAATCTTGCAGTGTTAAAGGTAAAAACAGCTTGTTGTCATCTTGTCTGCAGATGCTTTTAACTATCACCAAGTTTAATACTCACTGCATACAGACTTAGCAAGCAGGTTTACCTTCCTGACCCTGTGACTATGGACTAACATCAAGATCTCCATGACCAAAAATAGAATGCATATGTCCACTTACACACACACTATCAACAAGCAATGACTCAAAACACCTCAGTGACATAGTGTCCAAAAGAATACAAAAGCTTTTACAAACATAAAAATACACCAACTATTTCCCCTTAACACAGCAAATGCATTACGACTACATAAATTTGGGCACATTTTCAACACACAATACAAATAATCCTACTGACCAGTCATCTCTGGCTAGACACTTGACAAGGATGGGAAGAATTCCTGATGCAATCAGATCATCTATTGGAGGATTTCTATCGCTTGACAGCAGTTTTCTGAAACCAACAAACAAATCAGCTTAACATACAATCACAAGATCACTTACCAGAGGCTGCAAGGTTTGAAAACCAGTTGGCAATTAACACTGCTTTACCACAGATCTTCAAGTTGACATAAAACTTCAACTTTGCTCCTGTTGATGTGATAACAAAAAGTAAACCAATTTAACTTTCAGAGCACTGGAATGGAAAAGTGAGGGAGGGTTTGGAAGTTGGAAAGCCCGGACCACCAAAACAAAAACAGGCATCATATATCATAGTGCTTCTGTTAGCAGTGGCAACATTTTGATTCTCTAAATATGGAGACAAATTAAAGGGGTCAGTTATGGTGAATAAAAAAATAAAATAAAACCTGTACAACTTCTCCATGTTCCACAATAATAACTTTTGCATATTTTCAATTCATATAATAGCAAACTCTCTTGCACATGGTAGACATAAATTCTTGATTGAGAATACCTTTTCCAAATCTAAGGCCTGACAAAAACTCTCAAAGTGCGTACTGAAAGTGAAATGATTACAATAATGAAATATTTATATGGTGTGAATCTCTAACACAAAAATAAAGTTTGGCACACAGTGCAAAATTCAAGCACAAAATCACACACGCTGAAACACCTCAAGCGGAAAACAATAACTACAAAACTTCAAATCAAAGAAGCTAAACAGGCAAGACCTACATTACACACACATAAAGACCTGATATTAATTCTGGATCACACTCACTGCTTAGAGTGTCATTCAGCCTCAGAGACTGAGAAAGCAGTTTTTAAAATGTCATGTACTTCATACGTGTATCTAAAACAGTTAACTTGAAAGTGACTATTCACAGTATGATTTGTCTGACTGAGGTGTGTATGAAAACCAAAGAAAATAAGTGAGTCATGTGACCCATGGTGTTTACCAATACCTTGCAGCCTGCACAGCGGAGAGCTGTACAGCAGGTTCTGGGCTGGCAGCGTTGAGCACGATGGTCTGCAGTGACTGGCTGGTGGGCTTCTCGCCATCATCAGAGTCTGTACTGTCCTGAGCCGGCACATTCCTTCTCTTCAGTATGTGCTGGTCCCGCTTGTTCTGCAGACAACCACAGCAAAACCTTGAAATCCAGTTTTATTATTATATGTCCTTGTCTTCATATTTATTAGCACACAGTCATTATGAGAACATCACTGGCGTCAAGATCTAATACTGGTTGTAGTGTAACTTTTCAAAGGCAAAACTCTGAAATCTAAGGTGGTCTGGGAGGGTCTCCTGAGGTAATTTTTATGGAAATAAAGTTAACATTTTTGTCCACACTGCCACCAACTGGAACCACATTAGTGATGACCACCAGGTGAAGGCCCCCACACTTTAGGGCTTTAAACAACTCATTGCCACCCAAAGCTCCTCTAACTTTACTCCAATGAGTAACTTTTCACTACTGTTGACAACTTGAGCAACAGACATGGTGAATCTTTCATTTTCAAAACTTTCAGTGAAGACCATTTACATTTTCACAGCAGCTGTGTTCCCATTCCCAATGAAATAAAGTGACTAAAAGTAAAACAGGCAACAGCCACATGTGAACTCACTCTGAATGTTTTGTGGGTATTTGGTGCAGAAACAGTGCTTTTTTGTTGTTGTACCCCTGATTTTTATTTCCCCACGGAAAGTCTGTTTCACCAGAACAGAAATTTGGGTTTTTGCAGACAATTCCCATGCCTGCTCAAGAGTCATTTACACACAAACAAATCACATATAAAAGCGAAATTGTAACAGCTGAAAACTTTTAGCTTAAAGATGCTGGAAAACCCCCACAGTTCATACCTTACTTAAACATTGTTAAAATGAGCAAAATATTTTGCAGGGAAATTCTGGACAGAAAAAATTATTCACATCACTAGAGACATAATACTATTAACAGCAATACCCACCTTTCGCAATTCAACAGTCACTTCTGTTCTCCGTCTCCGCATTTCCTATAAAAAAAAAACAGAAAAATAAAGGTTTACTAAAGGAAAAAGGGAACACACATTGGTTGCTGCTTTCCTCTGTCTCTCTCTTTTTTCTTCTTAATGTAAGTATAAATTTATACTACAGTCAATACTTACATTAAGAACATGCAAGTTCGTCACCTTTCTGTAACTTAAAAACCACCTTACAGTTACACTTAAAGTTAAAATGGCATAAACACCAACCCAACCCAACCCAAATTTCAGTATATCAGCAGCAGACAACTAACCATGGGGAGGGGAAGAGGGATGTGGTGGTGTACTTGCTTGGTTATTTAAATCAGTGTATCTCGTTAAATAATAATAAAAAAAATCTGACATAACTGTACCAAAAATTGATGTACACACCAAAGAGAGAGAGAGAGAGAGTGGGGCACACAAAATGTTACTGAATAAGCCAATAGTTGTATTGGTCTTTACTTGTGAAAAGTAATGCATATAATTATAAACAATAATCACATTTCCATTGATTATTGAAGCAAAAAAAAAGAGGCCTTAAAGAATTCATGGTTCAAGGAAAGTTTTTTGGATCGAAGTATTTCAAAAATGAAAGAACTAGTGTTTGACAGTAGAAAAGAAAAAGAACCATTTATTCCAGTAACAATTGATCAACAGTCTGTGGAAGTAGTGTCTAGTTTTAAGTACCTGGGTACAGTTGTAGACTCAAAACTCAGTTTTAATGATAACATAGTCTATGAGTACAAGAAAGCACAGCAGCGCTTGTACTTGTTGAGGAAGCTCCAGAGTTTCGGAGTCGGCAGCCACGTCCTTGAGTCTGTGTACTGCTGTCTTGTTGAGAGCGTTCTCTCTTTCAACATAGTAACCTGGTATGGAAATCTATAAGTTCAAAACAGAGCTCGGCTGGCATGAGTCGTCAACACAGCTAGTATAGTATGGTAGTAGCAAGATTATACGAGCCAAACAAAAGCAACTGTGTGACCTGTACCATCTTTCTGTCTGCAGGAAATCAGTCTCTATCCTTCATCACAAAACACATCCTCTAAATTTTTGCTTCCAGTATTTGCCGTCGGGTCGACAACTAAAAGTGCCACTGGTAAAAAGGAATGTTTATAGGAAATCTTTTATACCCACTGCTATTCCAGTTTTAAATGCAGAATTTCAGAATTTTAATGTTTCACATGAAGAAGTATGTGTCTGTGTGTGTGCACATGTGCGCACGCGCATGGATGCACGCATGTTCTGAACATTACTCATGTGTTTGCGGGTGTATGTCAGTGGAAGAAGCCAGGGCAGGTGAGTGGGGAAAGAATGTGAGTGAGATTTTTAGGTATTTATTTTATATTTATCATTATTTTAAATGTACCTTCTTGAGCCCATGTGTCAAAGGAAAATTTTCATTTTTATCCTTTTCATATTGATGAATAATAAAGATTTATTTGATATGACCGATTGATTAAACTATTTAAAATCAATGAGAATGTCTCAGAATAAAAGACTCAGAAAGAACCAAATGACTCACTATCACACACAAAACAAAAAGATCTGATGTACTTATTGAATAACCTCTTACACAGGAAAACTCTCCAGAGATCTTGAAAACATTAACATGTCGGTCACGGAAACCAGCTTAAAAGCATAAATCTCAACTGTAGAATTAACACTAAGGGCACCATGCCCGGCTGATAAGTGACACTGATAACAATGTCTGGCTACCAAGTAAAAAAGATGGCTGTTTGTACGTATTTGACAAACTGTACAGTGACTAAACATCCTGTCAAGTCATTTTATGATGGAAGAAAACCTTGCTGGTGTGGAACTGAAAAATGAAAACTGCCACAGCACTCTAATGCTTGAACTAAAATCTGATAACCGCTTGAGGGAAAAGTGTCCAACTTGAGGGAAAATGATCCGAGACTGAGAGTGCTGAAGATGCATGTAATTTCCCCTTCCAAAACAAGAGACCTGCCATGCTTTCTGCTATCTTTCTCTGGCTTAAGTCCCTGTTAGTATAGGATTAAACTGGCTGTGAATTGAGCATACATCAGACTGTTGAGACTATTGGTACGCGGTACTGGCAATAAAAAAATATTCTGGTAGTCACTAGTGGTACCAACCCCTGCAGTCAACATTACCTAGGTCTAATATTATAATGTTCCCAGAATTTTATCACATTTGTCTTCAGTATGTGTGTGTGTGTGCCACTGATGTTTGATCTAGATCTAGTTTCCAAGTAAAGACATGCAGGTTCCTAAGACTAAGAGCTGATGTTGTGCAAACAATGGATCCTGCAGTGATGACTCACCTTTTACAGACTATATTAAACTCATTTTTGTTGCCAATTTTGGCTTCATAGGCAAGAATGGCATTTAATATATGACTTAGTGCCAAAAGGTGCGCAAATGGGTGGTTCGATTTTTGACTGTCAATAAAATCTGTTTCAAACACTTTGTCTTGTTGTTGCTTTGTGTGTTTTTTCAAATGGTCATTTTCAGGGGAAAACCCAAAATATGATCCAATCTGGAGCGCTGGAGAAATATTTTTTTGAAAGTGAAAAGCCCCCAAAATTTTTGCCCCCTAAAACGGACACACTCCGGTGGTGTTTTCGTGCTTTCTTCTGTCTGACGAATCAAAACTTACTCAGTCACCGTTTGCAAAAAGGGGGGATATCCTTTACAAAAAATGCATATAAAATCGATTTCACTAATTTTGTTTTTGGAGTTAGAGGCTCCAAATTCCCTCGGTGAACTTATGTGTGTTAAAATGTTTCATGACCAGCATCCGCAGCAATCTAGTAAAGAACGGACTTTCTCTTTCGTCAAAACTTTACTCCAGTCACTGTGGTACTCACTGCATCAGGCGCCAATGTTTTATTTTTACTCCCAAATGTCTGGGTATTTTTAAAATTATTTTGCATTCTTCATAAAATTGTTGCAATAAAAAACTTTAAACAACGTTTTAAATTAAAAAAGCAAAGGAAAAAAAGATTTTTTTGCGTTTGCACTCTTCCGGTCGGGCCTGTTAATTGTTATACCCCGGGTCATTTGCTTTAACACATGGCCGCATGGAAGAAACCTTCTGATATGCAAAAGGTGTGTGGTAAATTTTAAGACCGAAACGTTCAACTTTTTAAACTTCATCAAGTTTTTAAGTCAAATTTTCCCCGTTATCGAGGATTTATATTGGTATATGCCGAATTTTTTTAAAAGTATGGGAAGTTAGCATGGTGCTTTTTTTGTTGCTTTTTACAAAGTTTGTTCAATGTTTTTGAAAATTATTTTCACCGGTTTTTTACAAAAATGGGTCTGTTAAATCGAATGTCGACGCAGTTTGGGGTTAAAAACTATATTCTGATCGTACTCTTTACATTTTTTTGCTTCGCTTAATGCGTTCGTTTTGTTTCAAACCACGTCTTAAAACAAATCTCATATTGGTAGAAAATTTTCGTTTTACACAGGTTAAAGTCTCAAGTTAGTTTTTGAACATTACAACAAAAAAGCTGTGGAAATTAATTCACATAATTATTGTGACCATGCCCGTCTGCCTTCCAGAGCTTTTAAAAATGTAAGGTGCCAAAAACTTAAAAGCATTATTCTTTGGCTTGATTTTTTTAAAGTAATATTTATTATGATTTTTTTAATTTTTTCTATTAATTCTTTCACTTTCAAGTTAATTATTTTTGTCCTAGGCACCTGAGTCAACATGACCAAAAAACGCATGGATGACAGGTTGCGGTGTGTTTTCCTGTGACACCCAAAGCGAAATTTTACTCATCTTATTGCTCCATTTTCACTTTCAAAACCCCTTTCTTGTTTTTAAATAATAGTATTATTTATTTTGTTTTTGAAAAACAAAGTCCTGTCATTTTTAAATTATTTATTTTAAAAAAAATTAATCGCAAAACTGTTCCATGAATAGTTATGTGTCTTTATACCTACAGTAATAAAAGTTACTGATTTATCATTTTCATCAAGAAACAACGCATTGTACATCTTGTTAAAAAAAGTAATGTACACATATTTTTTACATCATTTTCTGTTTATGTCAAGGGAAAACTTAAATTTGAGGAAAAAAAAACATCAAATCTTCCTTGTCCAATTTTCTATTAAAAAATAAATTTTATGTTTTAAAATGTGTTGCTTTTTATTTTAAATTTTAAAAAAGTTCAAGATTGGCTGTATGTTGAATGTTTTTATTAAAAACTATCTAGGCTGTTTTTGAAAGGGAAAAACAACAGTTTACTTGGGAATTCATGTGGATACTCTTGTAAGATCATTGGGTTTTCACAGTTAAATGATGATTAGACACAGTGATGTGGACTTGTTTAATGTGTAATGTTTTTAACATCTTGTCACAAAACACACTGAAAATCAAATTTCTCACGAACGAAGAGCAGCACTGCCTTCTCCCTTCACTGGTGGATATTCACATGTGTTCATTCAAAAAATGCATTACTCACTCACATCCTGTCAACTTTATTTTCTAGTACCTCTGTCCTCTTTTCTTGCGCACCTTTTGGCACTAAGTCATATGCAGAAGGCACCACAGGAAATGTTCCTTTTTCTCTTGCTACTAATATCATTGTTAATTGGAACCACCTCCCAGAGGCAGCAGTAGCTACTTCTACCCTGACTGGCTATCTCCACTCATCTCAAATCCTTTTCTTCTTTCTTTTGCCCCCCCCCCCCCCCCCCCCCCCCACCCACCCACACACACACTGATACTGACAGAATCTTGTGAAAGATGAAGGATTAGAAGGAGTTGTCATGGTTAAGAAGTGAGGAAAAAGGAAAAGCTTCAGTAAATCCCGGACTATGTTTTCCTTTTAGTTTTTTTGTGATAGTGAGCACTGGGGTTCTATGGAAATGAATAAAAACTGCCAAACAATTTAACTGCTTTTCAAATGCCATGCTGTGTTCTGTCCTGCACTGATTCGGGAGGGAGTCTGGGCAATAAAATGGAAGATGAGTGTTGTTAACCCTTTTAAGTCTTTATTATTTTACGGTTTTAGAAATTAAATAAACATGTCATACAAAAAACATGATGCACTGGACATTTTTTTTAATGGATGTAACAGCTTTAAGGTGGCAAAAGAGCTCTGCAGAAACCAGTCACATAATCAGTGTAACTGGTCAGATACATGCTACCACTAGTAGTAGCACTACCACTGTACCAGAGCTGTACTAGCAAACAACCTGCTCACTTCCTTACCTAAAACGCATACAATGATACATACACACACCATCACCACACATAACCCATCTCAGTCTCACTATGCTACATTTGTTCCTGTTTGAGCTTTTTATTTTTATTTTTTAGAACTGATCAAACAAAATGATATCTGGTATGTCTTACCGATTGCTAATTTCTTTCCTGGTACATGCTGATCGGTGATCTTAACCAGCAAAATACCGGAAATAACCAGTTAATGTGAACCCTAAAAAATGGCTGCAGAAAATGGAAACTTGCTCAGTCTCTTGGTGGGCTCACAATACACAGAATACAGCAATCATCAGAAAGCAGCGCAATTTCTGAGTAAAAGTTTGTATATGAAAGATTTATAAAACTACAAGTCTTTTATTGATGATAAACAAGGACTCATTTGGTTACTCTGCAATGATCCTGATAATGCACAACTGTGGGTCTGTTATGCACAGATTTGAATTTTGACATACATATTAGAGATCTGTGCATTATTCTGATGCACACATATTTTCAAAGTGATCAGGATAGTTGATGCTGTCATTTAGTGCCTCAATGAAACCAGAAGGGCAAAGTTTGGAAGGCAAAACTCTGCTTGCCTAACCACATTCCTGTCTGTGATGCTGATTGGTTTAAAATTAAATGTCATTTCCAGCAGTTGTATTTCCAAGCTGATTGGTCAGAAATTCATTTCTAGTAATGCTGTCACTTCTTTTCTACACCTTTGTTTTCACTTCGTCTGAAAACATGTCACTTTTACCTAGCTTACACACGCAAAGAAGCGCTTGGAGGAAAGTCTGATTAAAATATTATTAAAGCAGCTGAAAAAGACCCTAATGCAACCATAGTTTTGACTGGTGCAACTGCAGTAGGGAGTGTAAATGCGAATGAATTTTGGCAAAGGTGAATATGGCCTCCCTCATTTTTACTATTGCTCAGCTGCAAAATGGATCTTGCAATCCACAGTGATCTACTCCCTGCCCTGGCCTCCAAATGATTTACTACAGTTACTGTTTTTGCAACAATTACTTTTGTACTTACTTTGTACACTGATGTTTTTTACAAAACGACCTTGAATGAAACTGAAGCTGTTCCGATAAAAAAGAGTTAGTGAAGGAAGCAAAATAAAAAAATTAAAGTAATTATCACATCAACACCAACAAAAAATGATTATAACTGATTATTTGTCTACCTGATAGATTATATGGTTCCCAGGGACTTGGACTAGAGCCAAATAAGGACCTTATAGTTATAAGGACTTGTAAGGACCAATATTTTTTTTTTTAAGGACCATCGCAACAGTAAGGAACACACAAAAAATGAGCTGAATTTGGCATGCCACACATCGAGCATAGTGTCTGTCCAGTTATCTTTTTGAACCCACTCCTGGCACGCACTGTCCTTTAGCCAGTGGTTTTTTAACAAACATTTTTTTGGCATTTTCTGTTAGCTCAGGTACAGTTTAATTTTGCAACCAAAGGTGACCCCGAAGTTTTCACGTAATTTTTGACCCTGATTTTGGCTGCAATGTGATCAAGTGAACTGGAGGAAACATGTCTGCTTCAGACATCACTCAACCTAGTCCGAACAACTTCAATATTCGAAAAGGAATACCCGTGGGGTCGGACTTTGGAAAAAAAAGAGGCTTTTAAAATACCCATGTGCATTTTTGGTATTAGCTAGACCTGTACGGACCATGATGCAAATATAAAGACTTGTAAAGCCGTACTTGGCAAATTCAATTTGTGAGTACTTGTAAGCACCTCTAGGGATCCTGGGAACCTTGTAGAAGCTAAAATCACAGTGGAACTGTAAGAATCTGAGATCTGGGTGTGGCCATTTTGAGACTGAATTGGCCAAATTTACAGTAAAAAAAAAGTTGGGGGGGGGGGGGGGGGAATCTTGTTGCCAGATTTCTTTCCTGTTATGCTTTTGAAAGAATGAACACATAAAGGACGGGGGAATTTTTTTATTCTCAGTATCATGTACTAAATGACTGTAAATGTAAATGTGAAAATAGTAATGATGGAGCATAATTTGTGCTATGATTTATTTTAATTTATATATATATATATAAAAAAAGGGGGTTGTTACTGAATATTCAGTGTTGTGACCCCCAGTTTAGGCTGTGTGACCCTCAGATTTTTTGACAGGGGGTCACTGTGACCCTTACCTAAAATTTATATCAGCAGCACTGCTCAGTCTGAGACTGGCAAAATTCTGGTAATGCTTGGGTCACATCATCCTGAGGGTTTCTTTTCATCAGCAACCGACATGATCTTCAAACTCTGAAAACATACTATAAATAGCTTGACTAAATTGCCCTCAGCTTGTTGGCAAACCTTGCTGGTCAGCTTTACAGCAAATGTAGTCTGTACACACAAAGATGAGGTGTCACACTTTCCCTGAGCATTACCCATTTCGGCATTTGGCCATTCAAATTACATAGTCCACATTCTACAAAATATATTGGACACTGCATCTCATATTGTTTAGCTTTCACTTGATCTTGATTAAAAAACTGACAAAAACCAAACAAAACCAAAAACTGACAAAAAACAAAATCACGTTTCTGCATTATCTATTATTATTTTTTCTTTTTATTTTGGGCTGGATTTCCCACATTCCGTTACCAGCACTGAAGAACAACCCTCAATACGATTGTTGAACTTGTCTTACATTGTTTTCAATCCAGTTACGTCCACAACAATGGACGCTACACATTGTGATTTTATGAGAGGTTTACTCAAATTAGTGTCTTGTCTGATTTAGTAGGTCTAACCCGTACAGGAAATTGCGTAGTTCCTTTCAATGACTGATGGGCATTGTACCAGTGACGTTAGCACGAATGATTTCAATCAAACAGACTGGTTGTTTCATTGTAAGATTCAAATAACATAAAAGTTTATTCATAATGCCTCATCTTAATCTGATGAGTTTCACGTACAGACCACATGGTCTGCACTTTGGTAATGTCAAGGATGTGGTATGGACACACATTACACGCCTTGATACCCCGACTTCTAAAGACTGAAATTTCACTCTTATGTACTTACTTCTGCATCTTTTCCTTTGTTTTTGAAAAGATGATTTCTTGATTTACCAAGAGGATCCGATGCCATGTTTGTATGAAGTCTTCAAGTGGCAAATTACGTGTCTTTTTCTTGTCACTCAGCGTGTTTCACCTCAGTTAATATGCCGGGCCTTTACTGTTCATGATGACCGAGTTCTGTACTAACAAGCTTTTTGATTGGTTGGAGGATAGAGCGCATTAAATCTTGTAAAGTATTTTTTTCCACAATAGGAAAAAAGTATTACTTGAAAAGAAGCAAAATATTTTAGAAAATTTCACTATCCCTTTAATGAAGACAGAGTGCTTGTTGTTGCGAACTGAAATGGGAAAATGAGGTTCAAATACTTTGTAATATATTATTTTTATTTGCCAATCAAAACAGCCCTCGCTTTCCTGTCGTGACATACAAAATGATGTTGGATTATATGTATTATTTTCGAATATGTAAGAGCGTAAAATATAACAAACTTTGGGCGAAGCTTTTCCGGAGCATTGCTTGAGATGATCCACCCACAGGCAAAATAAGGCTACTTATTTTTTTAGAAACAAAATTTCTTTAGCTCTGTCTGTACATTCAGCTCGCACGCATGCGCACTACTTGTAACCAGTAACGCGCTGAGTTCAACGTTCAACGTTGACAGCAAAGCCAAACTGCACAATCACGCCACATTTTTGGGGTTTTAACCAGAGTGACACATGTTGCTCACACAATGGCGGAACTGTTGACGTTTACTACAGTAGTATCTTTGGCTGTTACAGCTGTCTATGCGATTGCAAGTGTTGCTGCTGGCTTTCATCTGGGCAAAAAATTCCCACCTGTAGAAAAATGGATCATTGCTTGGCTGGTGTTCGACGCTTTGATACACTTCACTCTGGTAAAGATTTAGGTCACGCTGATTCTGGGTGATTTTTATTTTATTTGGTTACCCTTCTTGTTTGTTCACACAGAAGTCAAACACTTTGGTAAATATTTAGCTTACGCGGATTCTGGGTGATTTTTCTAATTCAGTTACCGTTCTTTGAGCGCAGAGAAGTCACCACTTTCTTTTTTCCGTTGGCGTTTACAGCAGTATAATTACCAGAATAGTGAGAACTGGGAGGTGGGTGTTTTGCGGCTCAGTAGGCTTCTTAGCCTTTTGCCAGCAATCATAATTTCAGTGTATGACTCTGACTCCGAGTGTATTGTGATTCACATTGTTCATATTCCTACAAATACTAGTGCTATCCTGGCTTGTGAGTTGTTATTTTTCAGTTAATTTAACATTCATACATATATAATATATATATATATATGGATCATTCTCCTGAAAACTGGACAAAGAGGGTGCCTCTTTCCCGATGAAATAAAAATTAAACTAAAACATGAAACATTTTAAACTACCGCTATATTTCTGATGTAGTGTGTTTGGAGAAATAAGGGAAATGCCACAGTAGGTAAATGCATCATTATTTCTTGCGCTGTGAGCCTTTTTTGGTAAAAATCCGCCATTTTCATGGCCGCCATTTGTGACATGGCTTTGGGAAGGTGTAGCTGATCGCAGATATTTCCTTAGAATCGTTCATGATTGAATAAAAACAGGTTTCATGAGAAAGAAGGAGGCCAGTTCTTACATACAAATGGTATTTATTGTGTGTTTGCTTGCTATTAACAGCTCCAAACAAAGGAAAGATAATCAGTGTCTCACACGTTACTGATGATGTCTTCTGAGTGTGTGTCACGATATTGTGACTTGTTCACAGCAGAAACTAAAAAACTGTCTTTTTTTCATCAGCTTGGTAGATAACCACATTTCACCTTATTTTTAATGCTTGTTTGATTAGAAAAGAATAAATACGAAATAAATTACAGTCATTTCTTCAGTGGTGGTTGACGTGGTGTCTTACAATGGTGTAACGTGCAAGCACACAAAATAATTATTTCTGCTTGTACCATTGACTTTCGACCTACCCTAACATACCAGTCACATCAGCTGACTTGTGGCAGCAACGTTTGACCTCTTTTTGCGCTGTGTATGGTGTATTATTTTACTAGAAAAGGGAAAGCACTGTGGTGTCTTCAGGGGTGAGGGATGTAACGCTCGTACACATATTTGTTCCCACTCGGCTGAGTGTTTGTTTGCAAGCTTTTGTAACCAAACTTGGTATGTGGTGCACCACCACGAGCCGGAATGTCATGAGAACAAATGGGATTCTGTCGTCAAGGTCAAGGTCCAGTGTGGGCTTATATAATCAAAATAAGACAGCTTCTGCTATATCTTTTATTAGTTCTAAACCAGTGAGTCTTTTGCAACCAAACTCAATTTGAGTGTAGATCATCATAAGCAAAGAAGTTTTCCAGTGAAAATGTTGGATTGCTGTGTTCAAGGTCAATGTCACAGCCAAGGTTAAAAGTTTCAGTTAATGTTAGTTTGGATGATATCTTATGCATCGTTGAACCATTTGTAACCAAACCCAGTATAGTGAGACATCATTATAAGCCAGGGTTTCTATCTTCAAGGTCAAGGTCACAGTAGCTGGATTTAGGTTTATACAATCAAATATGACTATTTCTATTATATGTTCTGAACTGCTGATTTTTGGGGGCGACCAACTTAGTTTGACAGTGCATGTTCATAAGCGGAGTGTCTTGTTAAAAGGTTGCTTTGCTGTATTCAAGGTCAAGGTCACAGTGAAGGTTCTGAACTTAAGTGAATGTTTTCCCAGACAATATCTCTGATGGTCAAACTTAGTATGGTGATGCATCATCATCAGCCAGAGTATCATTCAGAAATATCATTTTGCGATGTTCAAGGTCAAAGCCACAATCATTTCTACTAGATCCTCAGAAATACTGAAGCTATTGCAATCCAAATTAGTTTGATGGTACATAATCACAAGACAGGGTAAGACACCGTGAAAATATCTTCTTGCTTTTGCACAGGGCGTGAGCCAGAGAATATGGCGTAGGGCACTGTGGACTAGATTGCAGCCATTCTTGGCTATCCCGATATCTAAAGCAGGGGTCAATACCGATTCCAATCAAGAAAATGTGGAAAGAACATTGCTTTTGTAATGAATATACTTGTTTATTAAGTTTTTTGGTCAATGGTTCAAGTGTGTTATTCTTATATCCTTTTATACTTGTGATGATGTCCACATAACATGTGAGACAGATTACTAATTAAGTGCGATTGGTTATTAACTTTAGAAAGCAAGAAACAAATATCCCTCTGACATGTATATTTATTTTACGGTTCAGACCAAGTTAGTGCAATGCATCCCCCCCCCCCCCCCCTCCTCCAAATTAATTTTGGGGGGAAAAAAGAAGAAAAAAACTAAGGAAAAGAAATATGTAATCTATTTCGTGCATGTCTAGACATTTTAAACCAAAATCATTAAAGAGGCAGGACATTTTTATTTATTTTTTAATGTCAGAAGTGACAGATATTCCTTTATCAATTAGGAAATATTGTATAATAAAAAAGGCAAGAGTCAAACTGGCCACTGAACCGACTCTATTCATGCATTTCTGGTGTCTTCTGTAACATGCGAGACACTGACGTACGCACAATTAACCAAGTTCCTGTCACCCTGCCATTTTATGTCTTATATTTATGTACACAAGAGATGTCAAGCTTTCATTTCCAAATAATAGCATTAAAAAATTCACACTTTGAATTTTTACCCTCTATGTCACAATTATGACCAGTTTTCAGGAGAATGACCCATATATATATAATATATATATATATATATATATATATATATATATATATATATATGACTTAGTGCCAAAAGGTGTGCATGCAAATGCATTTCAGTTGAAAATAAAACATTGTTGAAAATTGTTTTTATTTGAAATGTTGTGTTGTGTATGTGCATGAATGAATGAATATATAGATAAATTTCAGCAACCAGGCTGTGGTCGATTTCAAGATACAGTCATCACACACTAAAAAAAGCGCCGAAAAATGACCACCAAAATGGACATCCATGTACTGGTGATTTTCGTCACTTTGCTTACAAACAAATCGCAAGCACATGGAGTAACATTCACTGATTTGTACGTGGAAAGCATCGTTTTATACAGATAATATAACATCAACACTCACGATAGTTGTATTTTCGACCAATTACTGCGAATGTTTGCCCTGTAGGTATGTCAGATGTGTTGTAATCTCGAACTGACAACTTTGAACAACCGAAAAATGACAGCATCGTTTCAGAATCACCGGAAACGTTGCGTGTGTTCCGATCCATGCATTTGCCCTACACAGCAATACTTGTTGTTTTTCAGCAAAATTTTGCACGAAGTCTGAAGAATATTTCCCTGATCGCTGGATATTGTTGTAACATCTGATGTCCCTACAAGATATCTAATATTTTGTACAAAAAAAGCGAGAACGCAGTCTCGTTTTATCGACAACATCTGGCATGTCACATGACCTTTCCTGAATGACTTCATTCTCCCGTGTCTTTGTTTGGAAACATCAAAAGGTGTGTTGTAGTATCCTTTAGTGGCCTGACGTAGGTACATCAATCTGATGTAGAACATGCACTGTGCGCTTTTTCAGGAGTTTATTCAGAATATTTTCAAGTTTTCTGCCGATTTGGGTGTGTGAAATGAAAGTACTGTGAAAAGTGGCATCTTCCCACACCGAAGATTTGAAACACGTTTTTTTAGACTGAGTTAAGTACAGCGCGAAGAATTTTATTACGACAAGGTAATACCTTGTAAATCTTACGTGCAACTGTTGATTCAGGATGTGTACTTAATTTCATTAAAAAAACTTGTCAGTTATAAGTGCATGCTTTTTGTAAACTGTTTAGTGGTGTTGTGAGAATATTTTGTTAACTGAGCGAGAGCGACGAAGTTCCACTTAATTGTTAATGTAAATTATCATGATAAAATCAGGTTATTCTGATCTGTTTTTGTTAGACTGATCTACGCAAACAGAATATTTTCTATGCTAAAAATTGGGGAAATGTTATTTTGTTGTAATACTAAAGTAATACATAATTTTGTTTCATTTACTTTTTATGACTTGTGTAGTTGTAATTAAATGCAAACTGAGAAAAAAAATTCTCACTGTGTTTTTGCATGTACTTGTATGGCTGATTATAGTATATTGCATGACAGGGTGTGTTACTTGTTATATAAAAAAATGTTGAGTTATGGGTTTATGTCGCCAATCAGATATTACAACAATCAACATGTCACAATCATGTGTTAAATCATATTAGTGTACAAAATTTGGCACAAACATACTAAGGGAGATGTGCACTAATAGCGTGACTTGATTTTGTGCATACTTTGTGCAAAACTGAAGACACAATGAACTGTGCATGTTGTAATATCTGATGTACAACATGCGGGCGGCCTTTTATGACTTTTGTCAGCAAATATCTCCAAAAGTGCACAAGGTTTTTTTGTGTGTGCTTGAACTGTCCTCCCTCCTTGCCCTAGTTTTTAATCAGTACTTTAGCTAAAAGTAGCAATCTGTCATACATACATTATATAAATAATATATTGTAAACAACAACACTGGTTTATTTGTTTCACTTTTGGAACACTGTTTTATTGATTTCACTTTCTCAACACAGTTTTACCCATTTCACTTTTTTGTGACTTTTCTTGGTCCTGATCAGAGTGACAGAGCTGAGTAAATATAACTAACTGTAAGTGTTATGTAAGCAAGCAGCAATGTTTTGATCTTCTTTTCTTTATTTAAATAAAGGTCACAACAAGAGGAAACAAAAAGTAACTGTTAATGTTATGACAAACACTATCAGTAACAACTAATAATTTACTTATACTATAGTACTTAATACAGTGACACTGATACTGTGTGATAGTGCTAAAGCCAATTCTTCCTCTGTCTCTGTCTCTGTCTGTCTGTCTGTCTGTCTGTCTGTCTGTCTGTCTCTCTCTCTCTCTCTCTCTCTCTCTCTCTCTCTCTCTCTCTCTCTCTCTCTCTCTCTCATACACACACATACACACACATACATGTACGTACACCAAGAGAGAGAGAGAGAATTAGCATGTTTGAATTTGCAGTGGCCTACCAGCTAAACAAAACAAAATTACGCTATTACCATTTGCTTTAAACAAATTAGAGTTCTGTGCTGCGTGAAAGAGGCTACACTTACAGTTGACAGAATTTAATAGAGATAAGTAGATCTAGACTGAAGGACCTGGACAAAACTGCTGATGGTAGATGCAGTATTCTCACTGGAAAGGAGGGACTTCCTGTAGGGGACAACTGCAGGTCATTTAAATTAAATTAAAGGGCATGTGGAGAGCTTTGGGGCAGATCAGATGCTTTGCATATTTTACATGGACACAGAAACAACTGACCCAGCTACATGCTTTTTTTCTACAGGTTTCCTTATGTGGTATACAGTTAATTCTTTTTAATAGTGCGATCCTTGTTCATCATTCCATCTATGTGGAATTTACCACCTGCCATTCTGAAAAATCTCCCTACTCTGTCTGGATTCAAGACCTGTTCAGACAGGCCTTTTCACAAACCTAGGCATCTTACCATTTTTAGTGTGAGCATAAGTTGTGTGCATATCTATGTGTTTAGATATATACCAGGGGCCACAAGCACGCATAAATCTGCATTTTTAAACAAAATAAGCCCCTCTCATGCATTTGCTCAAACTCCATGCATTTACAATACACAAAAGAGTAGATCTGTATGACAGAATGCATTTTAGTTAAAGGCTTTAAGCAGTCTCTCTCTTGCTCAGACTCTGTCTCTCTGATGTCATGGTGTGAAGTTGGTTGTCAGAACTTATCAACTTTGACAGCTGACAGGCCAGGATGGGTGACTTTGAACCAGGTCAGTAGTAGTTCACTGTTGGTGCATGACTGACAGCCCTACCGTGCATTTGCATGTGGGACTGACCACATTTGGCAGCTGAAATTAGTGAAAGACAGTGCAGAAAACTCTGACTTGTTTTTTCCTAGTCATCATGACACTGATAGTTTTAAACCAGTTATTTCCACTAGATCTGAGCCAGTTGACAATAGGCCACCTGCTCAAGATCTATAGACAAACCAGCCAGGAAGATTCCTGGTAGCAGCAAAAGACTAAGACGTAACCAAGCACTAGTAACAAATGTTGGAAGATTCCTGGTAGCAGCAAAAGACTAAGACTTAGCCAAGCACTAGTAACAAATGTTGATTGTCAATGTCATGGAGAACCCCTAGCTCAAGGATACCAAAAGTAGTGCTGTTACCTGGGCTTGCACATAATTATGCAGTAGATAAGTGCAGGATTGTTCTTGATTGTTCTATAGTCTAATGCGCAAACTTCTAACGTAAAATGAGACATGGGCCCACTGTACAGAAATTCAAACAGAAGCACATTAACAGTGATACACAGCAAACAGAAAATGACTGCAGTTCAAATCACAAGAAGCTAGACAGCAAGTCCTACACTACACACGCTATTGATAAGAAGCGCACATAAATGACATACTGATTGTAACACCAACCCTAAGAATTTGGTGTTATTACAAGATTGGAGTTAATAAAGATTGTGTATGTCTTTGCTTTTGTTTTAAAGAAATTATAGCACATGGTCAACCTACATTTTTTAAATTTGCAGTGTAAATTGTGACTGACTAGCAGCTTTTTATTGTGAAATATTAGTATAATTTTATTTTTAAATAATATATATATTCTTGCTTCTGCAGGAGGGTCCTTTTGTGTACCTCTCATTGGTTGGAACTGTGGCCACTTCAAGTCATGTGACAGCTGAGTTGTGTAAGTGTGAATGTGGTGCTAGTACTACAATGCAACAGCCAAAATTTGTCCTGCCTTTCTTAGTACAGTTTTACATAAAGCAGAAGCAATCTAAAGAGCTCTTCAAACTCATTCCATAGTAGTTTACTTTATTCAGTTGAAATTTGAACACTGTTACTCACATGTTTAGGTTGTCAGACTTGGTGTGCATTTGTAAACTTGGTTTTCTTAAGTCCCAGTGGGTCACAGTGCAGTTTGAATAGTTGAAAAGGGTCACAGCCATTACATTTACAGGCCATACAGGAGACTGATTATGACTGACACACATACACTTTCAGAGAGAAAGAGGGGGGTCTTGACCTTTTCCATCTCATCTGCCATGCAAGGTCAACCCAGGACAGAGACTGAGAGAGGACAAAATGAGAGTCAGCAACATCGACACTCATGTGATTGACACTCTTACCAGTGTTATAAACTTTGTAGAGTATGTGCTGCTCAGTTCCATGCATTTGGGTCAAATCATTATATACAATGCCTATGACTGTATGAGAGATGAACGTTTCAGGAGTTAAGTGCATCAGGCCCAACTTAGTGCATCAGGTAGGCATGCTTAGTGTGTCATGATTAACACTGGATCAGACAGAATCAAAAGATCTTCCAATTTCAGTTGTGAAAAAGGGGCTCAGTTTTGGGACAGTCTTTTAGTTTTACAGTTGCAATGAATAGTTAAAATGTAACTGACTAAACAAATGTTTCCTAATGTTGATGAATTTATGTTTTTGGACATAGTGATAGGCTTGGTGTCAGCTGGACAGTGGTGATAAGTTCTTTTTGATTATACTTTGTAGGGAAGGAGTATGGGAAAGCGGACAGTCGCTGGCTGTATTCAGATCCCACCATTGTGTCCCTGGAGATCCTGACGGTTGTCCTAGATGGCGCTCTTTGTCTGGTCCTCATCTACGCCATCATTTTCAAGCGCTTTTACCGGCACTATGCACAGCTAGTTCTGTGTGTCTGTGAACTGTATGGAGGTGAGAGAGAATTATGTCAGTGATAAAATACAGACTATTTTGCAAATGACTGTTCTGTCATTGCATGTTGACTGTACTGTGTATATTATTAGGCAAAGGGGATAATTGATGAGAACTGTTTGAGGGTGGATGACTTTGATGTGACTACAAAGGGGTAATTGATGAGAACTGTTTGAAGGTGGATGACTTCAATGTGACTGCAAAGGGGTGATTGATGAGAACTGTTTGAGAGTGGATGCAAAGGGGATAATTGATGAGAACTGTTTGACTCTTTGAGGGTGGATGACTTTGATGTGACTACAAAGGGGTAATTGATGAGAACTGTTTGAGGGTGGATGACTTCAATTTGACTACAAAGGAGTAATTGATGAGAACTGTTTCAGGGGGGAAGACTTTGATGTGACTACAAAGGGGGTAATTGATGAGAACTATTTGAGGGTGGATGACTGATATGACTACAAAGGGGATAATTGATGAGAACTGTTTCAGGGTGGATGACATTCTGTCCTGAATGGCTGACTGGCAGCAAGGCGCTGAGGACAAACAATGCCCTCTACCTGTGGGTCTACCTGGTCTTCTTCAACATGCTGTGGGTGGTCATCCCCCTGGCCCTCATGTACCACTCCTGGGTGGATATCCGCAGCAGTGGCATCGCTCCTGACTATGACAGCAGGCCTGTGCGTTTCGCCGGGAAGCTGGAGAGCTTCACTCACCGCGGTGGTGGCGAAGGATTGGGCCCTGACCCCATCAGTTCCCCCAGTCGCTACAATCTACGATCTCGCAAGGATCAGTAAATCAGAGGGGATGTAGGGGTTTGAGTTGTGCATGCAAAACGTCTGTGTGTCATCCTGTGGATAGGTAGAGAGAAAAACTTATATAGGCATTCAAACGGATAGCCGAGAATGGTTGTTTTTTGTTTTTTATGTTCGCGTAGGCTACATTTTATACTACCATAACAGGTGTGTATGTCTACAGATCTCAACCAATTACAACATGCTGCTTTATGAACACGTTTGTGGCTTGCAGACATGTTGGTACACATGTTTCTTCTATATCACAAAAGAGGATCCCAAAATGCATGTGTGTGATCAAGCATTACTTGTTATATCATTGCATAGATGGAAAGAAGTGAACAGAATTGTGATTACAGTCTTGAGAGGTTGAACAGAAAATATTTAATTGCCCAAAACATAAATGATAACACTTAAGGAAGACATCAGGTTGAGTAGTCAAATTCCCTACCATTTGCAGTACAGAACAGCCACAAGCGATATTATGGCCACCTAAACTAATAACACTAAAGGAAACAGATTATGGTCATCATTTTTTAAAGTCTGACTGGACCCTTATCCAAAGAAAATGTGGTGATCTAGCTTAAAGCCTTCAACATTTTACAATACTGCTTCTATTTTGGGGAATTTCAAATTTTGATCTAACTTAAAGCCTTCAACAACATTTTACAACACTGCTTCTATTTTGGGGAATTTCAAATTTTGATCTAACTTAAAGCCCTCAACAACATTTTACAATACTGCTTCTATTTTGGGGAATTTCAAATTTTGATCTAACTTAAAGCCTTCAACAACATTTTACAATACTGCTTCTATTTTGGGGAATTTCAAATTTTGATCTAACTTAAAGCCTTCAACAACATTTTACAATACTGCTTCTATTTTGGGGAATTTCAAATTTTGATCTAACTTAAAGCCTTCAACAACATTTTACAATACTGCTTCTATTTTGGGGAATTTCAAATAACCTTTCTGCACTTAATGTGTTGTCAAGTTGGTTGGTATTGGTAAACAAAACAAATCAGTAAATTTTCACATCAACTTGTAGATTACGAAACTTCTAATCTTTTTTGTTAGTAAATATTAAGGTGTGGGACTTTTAAAAACCTGATGTCAGTGTGTACCAGTTAAATTTGGGCTTCTTTTCAAATGCTGAGCCCAAAATAGGAGGAAACCAGGTAGTTTATGTTTTTCGCTTGCATGCTTACTGGTGCGGTCTGAAGGGGGAAATTACATCAGTCTCAACTCACATGGCCATGAACACAAGAAATCATTATTTTATCAAAGTCAGCAATGAACAGAAATGATTTTTATTTGTTTGTTTAAAAATTAAAAATCTAATACAAATTGACATACAGGAAGACAACTTTGATCAGTTGAACACAACTGTATAACTGCCAAAGTTGTAGGTTGTCTCCAAGCCAAATAATGTGACAGTTGCCCCCAACAGTGTAGTCCATTTGCGCTGACCAAGCATGCAGGCAGTAGAAAGGGAGACCAGTGCAGACTTAGTCATGCTTCTACTAATGTAGTGGGAAGTCCTGTTACACTAAGACCAGCACTCACTTTTGATGGAGGTATTGTTTTGTTACTTGGCATTTGTTGTACATTGTAGCGTAATCTGGCTGATTTACCATACATAATCATGCTCAGTTGTAGTACATTGTATTTTGTTGTGGTTGATTTGTAGCACAATGTAGTGCTGGTGATAGCACGTTGTAGTGCTCACCTGGATAGTTGGTAACTGTACGTGAGAGTAACTGTTTGTCTGGTAGCACATTGCAATGCAATGGTGCTCATCAGACTCAAAATGTATTGTAGTGCTCATTTGGCTTGTTCAAGTTGTTGGTAGTGCATTGCAGTGCTCATCTGACATTGGAAGTACATTGCAGTGCTCATCTGACATTGGAAGTACATTGCAGTGCTCATCTGGCTTATTGAAAGTGCATTGCAGTGCTCATCTGGCTTATTGAAAGTGCATTGCAATGCTCATCTGGCTTATTGGAAGTGCATTGCAGTGCTCATCTGGCTTATTGAAAGTACATTGCAGTGCTCATCTGGCTTATTGAAAGTGCATTGCAGTGCTCATCTGGCTTATTGGAAGTGCATTGCAGTGCTCATCTGGCTTATTGAAAGTACATTGCAGTGCTCATCTGGCTTATTGAAAGTACATTGCAGTGCTCTTCTGGCTTACTGGAAATACACTGCAGTGCTCAGCTAGCACCTGGTAGTACATTGTTGTGCTCATCTGACTGATTGAGTGTACCCCTTAGTACTCATCTGTTTGGGTGTACCCTTTAGTACTCATCTGTTTGGGTGCACACCTTAGTGTTCGTCTGACTGATTGGGTGTACCCCTTACTATTCATCTGACTGACTGGATGTACCCCATACTGCCCATCTGTTTGGGTGCACACCTTAGTGCTCATCTGACTGCTTGGGTGTACCCCTTAGTAGTCTTCTGACTGGGTGTACACCTTAAGGCAATGACCCACTTTTGATCATGGTCATATGACAACATGATGTATGATCAGTTGCCAGACTTTGATGCCAGACCATGAAACCACAGACCATGATGTCACTGTCTTGCAGCTGATTGTGTTATGTAAGTTTCAAGCTTGCTGTATTCTCATCTGATTCTAAATTCACTTGATAACAAAGCAAATTTGAAACCTACATTACATGATCAGTTGCTCAGTGTCGATGTCATAGTCTGGTTTCCCATAGCAACTGATCATACAGCATGTAGTTATAATATGATGGTGACTGAAAGTGGATCATACCCAGGTAGTGTTTACCTGACTCTGCAAGCACATTGTTGTGTGCATCTGACTGGTAGTAAGTACACTGGACTGCTCTGTGACTGATTGGGAATAGATACTTGACTGGTTGGTAAACTTGTATATATTGCAGTCCTGGGTGCTCAGACGTCTGATTGGGAGAACTCTAGTGCTTATGACATTGTAGCGCTTATCTGCCAGATTGGTAGGAATATTGTCATGGGGAAATGATAGATTGACTGTACACTGAACTGCTCATCTGGCTAATTGGGAGTGCATTTGCTCATCTGTAGATTGACTACACTGAAATGTTCATCTGGCTAACTGGTAGTGCATTTGCTCATCTGGCTGCTTGGAGCACATGCAGTGCTGATCCAGCTGATCATCAGTAACAATAACAATATACTTGCTTAATCCCAGTGGGAAATTAAAGCTGTCGTTCGATCGCACAACGAATAACATAATAATTTTAAATCATGAACCACACGCACATACACACTTAGACATACGCCCCTTTCTCTCAATCTACATACACTAATACTTAGTTATAGCAAACCCAAAATTACCTGGAATAATGCTTTCCCTGTGTCAAACCAAAATGTAAAAACTCTCAAATTAAATAAAAATCATTAGGCTGACACGTCCCCAACCCTCTGTTAGAAACAGACGTCTTGACGCATGCGCACACTCAGTTAATGACTGGTATAATTTTCATTAAAAACTGACAGAGCCGAGGGTAAAAACGAGGCTTTATAACTTTGTTTTGTTCTCAGAAGTAAAAATCTTCCACTCCTGTTGCTACATCTGCTATCAAAGTAGTGTCTCATTGGGTGTGTAGGGTCATTTAATATTTGTGTTAGTTTTCTGTAGTCTCTTTTCGTGTAAAGTCTTAACATTGTAGTCTTCCTCTGACTCGTTTGTAACATTACAGTTTTGAATGCTTTTCAGTTGTGTTGTTTTACCTTTTGGATTCCTTGATTTCTGATTGTTACAGGGAATGTATTTTCAAAATTTAGTAGTTTTACTGACATTTTTACCGTTATATTTCTTGATGCAGAAGTTTTTAAGCCAAGCGTGTGATCTTTTTAAGAATGTTGAACCCAGTGCTGTTCAATTTTTGAAGACTGCAGGGTTTATATTCTCTATTGTTTTGGCTTTTTTGTAAGCATTTTTTTTTTCTTCCACTCTGTAAAAAGGTCTGTGGCACAGGCATGTTCAACAAAGTGACTGATACAGCAAAACCAACTGGTATTATATTAAATACAACATGGCCTTATGCAGTTTTCAGGCACAGGTGAAAATGACAGTGAACAGTGAAAATGATTTTGATGTGTTTGGCATGTTCTGATTTGTTTCCTGTAATATGTGACTGTGCTTTCATGCCAGGCCAACAGTTTTTGTTTTTGTTTTTTTATGTCTGCAACTCCTGATGATACTGAAACATACTGTTCCTTGTATAATTAACTTGTTAACTGTGAAAATGAAATAAAGTACTAATACTTTATTTTTCCAGTTGCACCTGTTTATTGTAAGTGTTTGGAGTGACAGGGAAAGAGAGTTACTTTGAATGAAAACAGTGTAAGCTCAACGGTGAAAGAAAAAAAGAAAGAAAGCAAGAAAGCAATTATGTAAAGTAAAAAGCAAAAAAACAAAAAACAAATCGTGTAAATTGAAAAAGAAACACACACACACACACACACACACACACAACAAAAAGAAGAAGAAAAGTAAATTTGCTCTGATGCAAGTAAAAATAGGGATGTGATATGGATGGCTGCCTATGTGAGACACTGAGAGAGAGTTTGACACAGAGAGAATCGCAGGGTTAGGTTCTCAGACTTGTTGGTTCAGCCAGAGACTGTACAAGATTGCGCTAGCGTCTCTGGTTCAGTACACGGTTGCCCAGAGTTCTGGGCCCTGCATGTACGGATTACGGATTACTTCCCTTCAACTGTGAGCCAGTTTGTCTAGCGAAAGGCTTGAACTAGTCAGCAAGCATGCGGACGGACGTCGGTTCGATTCCGCTTTGGCTCTCCTTTCTGTAGAAAAGCTATAGCAACTCCTCGAGAAGCCTACAGTTTCGTTTTTCACCGTTTCATCGTTGTTTAACTGTTGTTTTGTCGCTTGAAAAAGGGGCTTACCCGGATAATGCGCATGTTGTGTATTGTCATATTAAACAAGCGTTCTTTCGAACCTTTTATGTCAGTTTGGATGCTGTCCACCTTCGCCTCACCCAGTTCAAGTTCAATGTTGCTTTACGTCCGTCCACAGAGACCATTATTATCATTATTATTATTATCTGAGCTCTGAATCTGAGGCTGCTACACCCAGCCTTCAATGACAGTTTTGAAGGCCTTGGGGGAGGAAGTTTTAGAGTCTGATCAGTGGCGATGGGTTCTGTTCTGTTGTGTTGCTTAATGTCCTCGGATGTCGGTTGACATATTAGGGAGAAGCTGAGACCAATGCCGAAGCATCTTTACGTCCACGAAAACCAGAAGGCTCGTTAGGACGGACAGCCCAGGACAGCCACCTCGACTCTCACACAGCTCCTGCCATGATGGCGATGGGAAAGAACGAAGAGTGTTTGTGGGCGGCGGGGATAGGGCCGCACCCGAAGCCGCTCATCGTCTGTCACCAACTGAACTGAGGCCACGAGTTGCTGGTGTTTGCAAGGTGGATGTTTTGGGCTGGGGCGGCAGATGTCGACCTGATCGCGTTAGACTGCACGACGATAATGTGTGTCTGGTTCAAACATTGCATTATCGTAATTAGCCTCTTTTGAAATCCATGAAATGCCACTAGGGGGCAACGTTAAACTGGAGGAATAACATGAAATTACGGGAGCCATTCGTGTCAGTACTGGCCCTATAGGCTTATTGAATCAGTTGAAAGGTCCATGGGTCAGGTACAGGACAGACCTGACTTTTTTCGAGACCACACTGAGACGTAGCGGACTGAGAGGAACGTGGACTGACTTAGCGTGAAAACGTGACTCGGTCAAACCGTCGAAACATTCAACAGATGGTACTTTGCCGCGATGCTCGCACTGCGACGCCTGAACTGATCGGTCGGTGCCGTACTGATCGTCGTACCACTCCGTGACTACTACAGAACTTACAACAAAACAACAAACTGACAACAGCCTACTTAAAGATGCTGCACCAAGTAATCACGTGGCGGAGTGGGATATTGAGCCAAGGGGCAGTTACCGAACGACCAAAGAAGCAACGTAACCAGTACTTCGCCATTGAGCTCAATTAAGAAACGAATTATATTTCGTCGAACTGTTAGAAGTATGTTCGGCGAAGTAACAGCTCGTACAGCTGTAGCAGCAGTACACGTGTCACGTAGAGTGAAAGTAGGTCACGCGGTTACGCCACAATCGCCGTAGGTTTCACGTGTGCCAGAGGGCTTGGTGCCAGACTGAGTTGGGATCAGGTGGTCTGGTTTCCCCGGCAGCATATCGCTACCTGTGCCTGGACTGCCGTGCAGCTAGCAGGGGGAGGTTATCTGTAACTGTAAGTGCGCGTGGTGCGCATGGCCCGCGCTGCCACTGTCAGCACTGACACATTTGTTTCTCCGAGTTCAAGATGAGCGTTCTCTTTTAAAGGAGCCCACCTGCTGGGGGCGGGGGGGGGGGGGGGAAGAGAGAAGAGAGAGAGATGATGATGATGAGAGAGAGAGAGAGAGAGAGAGAGAGAGAGAGAGAGGAGAGAGAGAGAGAGAGAGAGAGAGAGAGAGAGAGAGATGATGCTGATGATGATGCTGATCAGAGAGAGAGTGATGATGATGATGATGATGATGATAGAGAGAGAGAGAGAGAGAGAGAGAGAGAGAGAGAGAGAGAGAGAGAGAGAGAGAGAGAGAGAGAGAGATATGATGATGATGATGAGATGATGATGAGAGAGAGAGAGAGAGAGAGAGAGAGAGAGAGAGAGAGAGAGAGAGAAGGAGAGAGATGATGATGATGATGATGATGATGATGATGATCACAGAGAGAGAGAGAAAGAGAGATGATGATGATGATGATAACTGATTACACAAGGAAAAAGATTTAAGCACAGGCGCTTATAATTATATATATGTATATATATTTTAAACTGACAAGTCTGTCCCCGATGACAAACACAGCAACACCAAACACAGCAAAATAAATGAGTAGACTGACATCACACACACACACACACACACGCACGCACGCACGCACGCACGTACGCACGCGCACGCACGCACCCACCCTGACACCTGCGCGCGCGCACACATACACACACACACACTGACACACACGCACGCACGCACTCACGCACGCTCACACGCACACTGATGCACACACACGCACGGCACGCACGCACACACGCACGCACGCACGCACGCACACACACACACGATACAAATACATGCATTACTGGTGAAGAGTTGGGTAGAATGAGAAGAAATAAAATGGAAAATCAGTAGGCTGAAGCGGGAGAAGAGAGGAGTTTTCAGTTTAGACTAACAAGAAGAGAGTGAAAAACAATGCCTGACAGAGAGACTAGGAAGAGAATTCCAGGTCACAGGTCCGATGTATTGAAAAGATCTTTCCCCAGGATCCTCCTGAGCGAAGAGTGCGGCGAGTAGAGATGAAGCAACCCAGAGAGGTATGGAGGAGCAGTACCAGAGACAATGTGGAAACAGATGAGAGCTATTTTGTATTGAATCCGGCTGCTGACTGGTAGCCAGTTGGCGACCGTAGAGTAAAGGAATGATGTGGACAGATTTAGGAGCTGTGCAGATGAGGCGAGCTGAGCAGTTGATCACTCTTTGAATTTTATCAGGGAGAAATTGAGAAGATCCAGCGAGGAGAGCATAAGAAATAATCAAGCCTAGAGAAAAGGCTAGAGTGAAGGCTTCAAAGAAAGACAGTGTCTGACTGAACCGGCCCGCCTGATTTCCAGGTTAGCAAGTTGATAGAGTTTACTCACCTGCTGCTCCAGTGCAAGCTTGCGAGCTGCACTGTAAATGGGATGTCACTGACCCATACATACCAGGGAATGATCGCATGCTCTATCAGCCACCATGCCCAGGGCCACGATCCACACCCGGGACCTCCTTTCTACCCGCTCCCATACCCGGGGCTCCCTCTCTGCCTCCCCCCCCCCCCCCCATACTCGGGGCTCCCCCCTCCCTCCCCACCCCAACCCCAACATCCGGAGCCCCCTCTCTACTCACCATGCACACCCAGGGCCGGCCACTCCCTACCCAGCCCCAACCTACCCCCGGGGCCCTCTCCATACGCGCCCCTCACACCCGAAGCCCCCTCCCTACCCGGCTGCACCCCCACACCCGAAGCCCCCTCCCTACCCGGCCGCACCCCCCACACCCGAAGCCCCCTCCCTACCCGGCCCTACCCCCACACCGGGGCCCCCTCCCTACCCGCCCCACCCCCACCCACCCGGGCCCCCCACCCCCACACCCGGGCCCCCCCCTCCCCCGGCCCGACCCCCATAGCCGGGGCCCCATCCCTACCGCCCCCATAGCCGGGGCCCCCTCCCTACCCGCCTCCCGTACCCGGGGCCCCCTCCCTACCCGGCCCCACCCCTACACCTGGGAGCCCCCTCCCTACCCGGCCCCCCCCACACCCGGGCCCCCTCCCTACCGGCCCCACCCCCACCCCCGCCGGCCCCACCCCCACCCCGGGCCCCCCCTCCCCCCGGCCCGACCCCCATAGCCGGGGCCCCATCCCTACCCGCCCCCCATAGCCGGGGCCCCCTCCCTACCCGCCTCCCGTACCCGGGGCCCCCTCCCTACCCGGCCCCACCCCTATACCTGGGGCCCCCTCCCTACCCGCCCCCCATACCCAGGGCCCCCTCCCTACCCGGTCCCACCCCCACACCAGGGACCCCCTCCCTACCCGGGCCACATAGCCCCTCCCCACCAGTCCCCAACCCCACACCAGGGACCCCCACCCGGCCCCAACCCCACACCAGGGACCCCCACCCGGCCCCAAACCCCCACCACGGACCCCCACCCGGCCCCCCACCCGGCCCCAACCCCACACCAGGGACCCCCACCTGGCCCCCCACACGGCCCCAACCCCACACCAGGGACCCCACCCGGCCCCAACCCCACACCAGGGACCCCCACCCGGCCCCAACCCCACACCAGGGACCCCCACCCGGCCCCCCCAACCCCACCCAGGGACCCCCACCCGGCCCCCAACCCCACACCAGGGACCCCCACCCGGCCCCAACCCCACACCAGGGACCCCACCCGGCCCCAACCCCACACCAGGGACCCCACCCGGCCCCAACCCCACACCAGGGACCCCACCCGGCCCCGCCCCAAACCCCACACCAGGGACCCCCACCCGGCCCCAACCCCACACCAGGGACCCCCACCGGCCCCAACCGCCACCAGGCCCCCACCACCCCCCCGGCCCCAACCCCACACCAGGGACCCCCACCCGGCCCCAACCCCCAGGACCCCACCCGGCCACCCCACACCAGGGACCCCACCCGGCCCCAACCCCACCCATGGCCCCACCCGCCCCAACCCCACACCGACCCACCCGGCCCCACCCCCACCGGGCCCCACGGCCCCACCCACACCGGGCCCCCCCCCCCCCCCCCCCACCCCCCGGCCCCACCCCACCCGGGACCCCACCCGGCCCCACCCCCCCAACCCCACCCGGCACCCACCCGGCCTACCCGCCTACCCCACCCGGGCCCCCCACCCCCACACCCGGCCCCCCCCCCGGCCACCCCATACCGGGGCCCCATCCCTACCCGCCCCCCAGCCGGCCCCCCACCGCCGACCCGGGCCCCCCCCTACCCGCCCACCCCTACCGGCCCCCCCCTACCCGCCCCCCCACCCGGGCCCCCCCCCCCGGCCCGCCCCCATACCGGGCCCCTCCCTACCCGCCCCCCCCCCCACCCGGGGCCCCCTCCCTACCCGCCTCCCGTACCCGGGGCCCCCTCCCTACCCGGCCCCACCCCTATACCTGGGGCCCCCTCCCTACCCGCCCCCCATACCCAGGGCCCCCTCCCTACCCGGCCCCACCCCCACACCAGGGACCCCCTCCCTACCCGGGCCCACCATACCCGGGCCCCCTCCCCACCCGGTCCCCAACCCCACACCAGGGACCCCCTCCCACCCGGCCCCAACCCCACACCAGGGACCCCCACCCGGCCCCAACCCCACACCAGGGACCCCCACCCGGCCCCAACCCCACACCAGGGACCCCACACCCGGCCCCAAACCCCCACCCGGCCCCCACCCACCGGCCCCAACCCCACACCAGGGACCCCCACCCCCCCGGCCCCAACCCCACACCAGGGACCCCACCCGGCCCCAACCCCACACCAGGGACCCCCACCCGGCCCCCCCACACCCCACACCAGGGACCCCCACCCGGCCCCCCAACCCCACACCAGGGACCCCCACCCGGCCCCAACCCCACACCAGGGACCCCACCCGGCCCCAACCCCACACCAGGGACCCCACCCGGCCCCAACCCCACACCAGGGCCCCACCCGGCCCCTGGCCCCAACCCCACACCAGGGACCCCGACCCGGCCCCAACCCCACACCAGGGACCCCCATCCGGCCCCAACCGCACACCAGGCCCCCCCACCCGGCCCCCAACCCCACACCAGGGACCCACACCCGGCCCCCGGCCCCAACCCCACACCAGGGACCCCCACACGGCCCCAACCCTACCCGGGTTCATAGCCCCCCCCCCCCACACACACACACCCGGGCCGCCACTCCCTACCCCCGAGCCCCTCCCTACCCGCCCCCACACACCCCTACCCCCCTCATAGCCGCTCCCTAAAAAGGCCCCACCACCAAACCCGGGGACCCTTCAGTCCATGCAGCTGAAAAGGCGGGACACTAAAAATCTGAACCGTGCTCACTGACAATAATAAATTATGAGTTCACACCGAACGTACCAATGAAACATTGCGAATCATTGTTGCTGCGGTAAATGCTTCCAACCAGAGGTCTTTTTAGTTCCAGCATGTCTGTGTTTGTGAGTTGTTATTTTCCTCGTGTACTTACCGACAGTTCTCGGTCCTTCAAGGTGTAATGAACAACAACGGGCGCTTTGTAGGGAAAGTGAGACTATAAGTAATGGGAAGTAGTACTTCGGTCAGACCTCAGGAGCTGTGTGAAAGTGGAGGTGGCCGTCCTGGACTCCCTGTCCCTAATAGTCCGTATGGTCTCTGTGGACGTACGCAACTCACAAACCCAGAAGCTACAACAACAAAGACTAGAAAAACAAGAAGAAAAAAGACGAAGACTCGTACTAAATTTATGAGTGCGCGAGTGACGGATTTGAAAGGCCAGTAATATTTACTGCACCCATAGAGATTCTCTCTCTCTCTCTCCCCCCCCCCCCCCCCCCCCCCCACCCCGCCATAAAGCACAGTGACGTATCAGACTCCGGCCAGTGGGAACCACTTACATTGCTCCTACTGGGTATGTAGGCCAGCCAAGAGCAGCTTGTACAAAAACAACAAGCGGGTGGCACTGAAGTAGGCAGTAAACACTGAGCGGTCAATCCCAGTGTCAACTGATCCAAAGTCCATGGCCAGCTCGGAGCCCTTGCCCCGGTCCACTCAGCAGTGGACAGCCGACAGGTCGTAAATGGCTGACCATCAAATACAGGGGTGGTGGCGGGGTGGGGGGTGGGGGGGGGGGGGGGGGGGGAGGCGCGCAGAGCTCAGGCGCGGTGTGAAAGTCGAGGTGGACGTCCAGGGCTTCCCCGTCCCTAATAGTCCCTACGGTCTCTGTGGACGTTGTTGTTGTTGTTGATCACTTTTATATAACGCTATTCTCTGCTCTCGAGCAGACTCACTGCACTCGCCGCCATGTGATTCTAAATGAGTGAATAGCTTTTTATGTTGCGTTTTTGAATATCCACCGAAGTGGTGTACTTATAGCGCTGGCATGGCTGGTGCCACATAACACTGCTGCCGTCTCGGCGCATTCTGTAAAAACCACACAACCATGCACAATGTCACTTCATGCAAAGCCACATACGTAAGGTGCATGCGTATTTAGCTGTAACCTGCCACCTGCACTTTTGGAGGAATGACCGGGGTCTTTTACGTGCAACTGCGGTAACAAAGGTGTGGAATGGATACCAAAATAAGAGTCAGCACAGTAAGTTGACCCTGGAGAAGAAAATTCTCCCGCCGCTCCTACAGGGATTCGAACCCCCGACCTTTCGACCACGAGTCCGGCGCTCTAACCACTGAGCTATCCCCACTCCCCGTTAAAGCAACATTAGAAGACGGATGGCGCGCCTGCGAGTCAGTATCAGCCACTGAGTTGAAGAGACAGGTGGAGAGACCTCCAAGGCTCGATAGTTGACGACATGTCCAAACTGCAACCATTCCGCTTCATAATAACACCGAGCAACGAGAATCATTTTTATAATATTTGTTATAATTGTTTTTAAAGGCAAAAAAGTAACAATCCCCCCCACCCCGACCCCAGTGTAAGTATAGACTGGCTGTCAAAGAGAACGTACAGGTCGCTGGTTGCATTATGGACCAGTTTCATCTAGGCCACAGAGGATCATCGAGACTGTGCAATAATGGCGAGAGCGTGTAGCGATTTTGTCTTCTCACCGCATCGTAGCAACACTATTACAGTACACCAAAAGGCGTGACAACACAGCAGATTGTCTGACAATACATCACTGAACAATCTGAAAACAAACCAAAACGTTGGCGACAACACACCAGCAATTATACAACAATGCATCAACAAATCTAACACTACACAAGACACTCTATGAGTGACAATACACCAGACAGTATGACAATACAAGAAAATGTCTGTGACAATACACCAAAAAGATTACGACAATACACCCAAACTCTAGGATGGCAATACACCAACAAAAAGCTCTGTGATAATACATTAAGCAAACTCGATCAAACACACACACACACACACACACACACACACACTACACACACGCGCGCGCGCGCGCGCGCGTACACAGAAAGAGAGAGGAGAAGGAGGAGGAGAAGAAGAGAATACACCAGACACTATAGGAAATACATACATGATACACTTCATGAGCACGTCTGGTGCAGACTGGCAACCAAGGCTGATAATAACTCAAAGCACTTTGCCAAGGCCAGTGTCTTGTTGAGATGGTTGGCCAATTGTTTACGCAAGGGCATACCTCAGATCTCTGGCCATACCGCTAGATACGAGTATGGGGATGGGAGTTGGAGAGTGGGGGTGGAATGTGATGGATTGTGTTGCAGCAAGACAATGATGCCAGAGTGGTGCAGAAGGAACTCCAGTCACAAACATCAACACCTTTCCTGGCCAGCCATTTCCCCGGTCTGTCACCAAGTGCCAAATCTCGGACGAGAAACGTCGACCATACTTCTGTGTGCCCGTTCTCTCTCTCTCTCTCTCTCTCTCTCTCTCTCTCTCTCTCTCTCTCTCTCTCTCTCTCTCTCTCTCTCTCTCTCTCTGTGTGTGTGTGTGTGTGTGTGTGTGTGTGTGTGTGTGTGTGTGTGTGTGTGTGTGTGTGTGTGTGAAGTCGGAGCTCCCTACGCTGATAAAATATTTTGGTATGTGCGGTGGTCATTAAAAGGGAGCCTGCGGGCAAGGAGGTGTGTATGTATTCAGGGGCTGGCTGGCAAAAGCTCCTCTAGCTGTCAGTGAGAGGGTGACGAGAGGTCAAGTGGAGAACAATCCGATCAGAACATCGCCCTGACTACCCGGCAACGGCGTCCGCTAGCCATCCTCACACTCCAGCGCTGCCCCTCTTTGCTGACTGACAGCCGATCAAACTTCTGTCCCCATGCCCTCTCTTACAGTCATCTAACTTAAACCGTCGCTTCCGACAAGCTCTGCCTGTAGTTTAACAACAAAACCGTCACAAGTTACATATATTCAAAATAATTGGAGAGAAAAACAAAATCGGAAGAAGAAAACGCCGCTGTTCAACACATTTTCAAAAAGATAAAACATTAAAATAAAAAATTTTTTTTAAAGGAAGTGGAGAGTGGCGGAGATAGCATGATATTGGTATACTCTATTTTGCCACCGGAGACGAGCTATATGCCGGTAGGTGACAAAGGCTACAGCCAATCTCAATGTCAATGTTAATGTCAGCACATTCCAGCTGGTGCGTCCCTCACTACGCTACAATCAGTGACCACGAGGTCGCTCTCCTTTGTCTCCACAGATATGCATGTCAGCTTTGACCGAGTGTCCTTGACCCGTGTGTTGCAATCATGTATGTGTCACAGTGTGTGTGTGTGTGTGTGTGTGTGTGTGTGTGTGTGTGTGTGTGTGTGTGTGTGTGTGTGTGTGTGTGTGTGTGTGTGTGTGTGTGTGTGTGTGTGTGTGTGTGTGTGTGTGTGTGTGTGTGTGTGTGTGTGTGTGTGTGTGTGTGTGTGTGTGTGTGTGTGTGTGTGTGTGTGTGTGGTGTGTGTGTGTGTGTGTGTGTGTGGTGGGAGAGAGAGAGAGAGAGAGAGAGATGAGAGAGAGAGAGAGAGAGAGAGAGAGAGAGAGAGAGTGAGAGTGGTGTGTGGTGTGATGGTGAGAGAGAGAGAGAGAGAGAGAGAGAGAGAGAGAGAGAGAGAGAGAGAGAGAGGTATGTGTGTGTGTGTGTGTGTGTGTGTGTGTGTGTGTGTGTGTGTGTGTGTGTGTGTGTGTGTGTGTGTGTGTGTGTGTGTGTGTGTGTGTGTGTGTGTGTGTGTGTGTGTGTGTGTGTGTGTGTGTGCGCGTGTGTGTGTGTGTGGATCTAGCGTCTGACAGATCAGACTAGACTGATTCCTTGTATTTGACAGTCAGAATGGAAAGTGTGTAATTGTGTGTGGTTTCGGAGCTCCCTACCCTGATAAACTATTTTGGTATGTGCGGTTGTCATTATTATCAACTATCAAAATATTATGCCGGTGAATTCGGGAGGTTGGGACCCTGTAAAGTGTAATGCACAAATGAGTGAATAGCTACAAAATCCTTTAACGAAAATGAGCAGAATCAGCCTTTGAATTAGTCCTTAGGCCGCCGGGCTGACTGACTGAGACATTGACTAGTCGACTGATTGATTTGGACTGATTGACTCTGGACAGAGAGAATCTTTCTGAAATATGCGATTCTGAATTCAGTTCATTCAGAACTCGAGTTTGCTGCCATAAGTTTATTAAGGCCAAGACCAGGACAGTGCCGTAACCATTCATAACTGTTATTAAAAATACGTATCAGTAATGAGTCCGATAGGCACTGACATCAAGCCAGTCAGATTAACACAGCCATCGACAAAAGAGCCAATCGGATCAGCCCGTCTATCGAGCACAGAGCCAATCAGATCAGCAAGTATGATTATTATTATTCAGAATGCTTTGTTGGCCAAGCATGATGCAAAACCCGCTGCCCGTGGTTTGTCAAACGAACAGTGCTTTATTCCGGTTTAATGGGAGACGTGGTGACCAACCTCACTGAAGAAACTTCGTGTTTAACAGGGACCCTGTCGATAGGATCAACAAACAAGGGAGTTAATTAGCGCTTGAAATACGTAACACAAGTACAACAACAAAGACCTGAGTCGCCTACGGTAACTCACCTGGCATGCGTGTAAATACAAGGTACATACTCTCCATCAGAGGTACATCCTCCATAGATACATAGAGGATGTACCTTTGGTGGAGTTTATGTACCTTGTATTTACACGCATGCCAGGTGAGAGTTACTGTAGGCGACTCCGGTCTTTGTTGTTGTATTTGTGTGACGTATTTCAAGCGCTAATTAACTCCCTTGTTTGTTGATCCTGCACAAGCGCTCTGAGCCTCATTCTGTTTCAGATTCCTGTCGATCAGAAGAATAAGAAAAACAATAACGACAAAAACAACAACAGCAAGACCAACAGTTTTTCACTCGATTTCCCATCCTGTTTGTTAATAACCGACGCTTGAAACCCGCGAAAACATGGCCCTGAATCCCGCCGTTTGTTTTTTGACCAGCAATGTGTAACAGTGACGTCTTAAACCATGCCGGAATATAAGGCAAAAGTATCAAATACGTCACGAACTAACCTCTTCTGTTTCCTTGGTAAAAATCGAAACAACATATCTGCACCCTGTGCTCATATTGCAAGCAAAATCAAACACTAACAACACGTACACAGAAACCCCACAACAAGAACAAAACAACCAACAACAAAAGTACTTCTTGTGTATAATGACAAGAAAACCAAATGAAGCATGCAGATGAAAAAACTTTGTTTGCCTTAAAACTTTTAAAGGCGAGATCCAAAGAACTGAAAAGAAACCAGCTGGGTGTTCACAGCCATCAGTTAGATATCATAAATTCCCCAACAAAATGAGCCCAGACCTTCAATGAAAGGCTATTTTCTGGCGAGCAGGGCGTCATGTGCATGACAGATGAGATGGCAAGCAGGGGTCATGTGTATGACAGATGGGGTGACAAGCAGGGGGTCATGTGTATGACAGATGGGGTGACACGACAGGTCAGTCAGAAAGCTAGTGCCAGTTCTAAACGCTACGACCGGCGTGTGGGAACGCTGGGTCACATGTGCCCACTGTTTTACTTATTATTAAAAACAACAAAAACAAACAAACAAACTAATAATCCAAAATAAAGCAAAAAACTAACAAAAAATACCCACTATCATGCGTGTTGTGTTCGTGAACAGTTCGCTCTCCAAATGAATGCTTATTTAAGCCACGGCTGCTGAAACTTAATTTCAGACACTGAGTATACTCTTGTACCGAAACTGTTTTCCTTGTCTTAATTTCTAGTCCCACGGAGTAAAACTGGCCCGTTACTCGTCGTCACAACCGACTGATGCAGGTGCCCATGGAAAATAAATAAGCCCCGAAACATGTGATGCGTATTGCAGCAGTGAATTTCAAAGATTTGTCTCTCATCGGCTGAATCCAAACAATGCATAATAAAGTAATAACAATATATATATATATATATATATATATATATATATATATATAGAGAGAGAGAGAGAGAGAGAGAGAGAGAGAGAGAGAGAGAGAGAGAGAGAGAGAGAGAGAGAGAGAGAGAGAGAGAGAGAGAGAGAGAGAGAGACAGAGACAGACAGACAGACAGACAGACAGACAGACAGACAGACAGACAGACAGACAGACAGACAGGAGAGACACAGAGAGATGCGCTTCTTTTTGACTGGGTTGTGTTTGCTGTTAACTACGTTGTGTCCAGAAGTATGATCCATCCTTTGGCATGGGGTTTAATGACTTGTGTTTTGAACAGATATAAAATAGTTTTGAACGTGTGATACATCCGGAAGTGACTTCATGCGGTGGGACGTTAAAATCCAAGAACTAACTACTCGTACAAACGAAGAGATAGCAGTTACTATCAACGTGGATTACAATCAGCTGTTGGGCTAAGAGGGCGATTTTGTTAATCCACCTCTTACATCTCCCCACACTTCGATGTGGTTTACGGAATGGTACGAATCCTACTCCACACTGCGACGTGGTTTAGGGAATGGTACGAATCTTACTCCACATTTCGGGTTTTGTTCCACGTGTCCTAGACTGAGTGTCAAGAACCGGTTACTTACCTTCTTACGTATATAGCCCCATGCACATGCTTTCGTCATTTCCGGTATCCGTTCGCTGCTCTGAAGATTTGGTTAGGCCTAAACTGTTGGACAAAGTGTGGGTCGAGGGTGTTGTTTTCTCTGCGTGCGCTGATTGGCTAATCGTGGTCTGTCAGTAAAATCTAAGCGACACGCTAATTGTAGCTCAGCAGAGCTTTAAGAAAGAGGGAGGGGGTCGTGGTGGGAGGCGGGGGTGAGAGAAGCGTGTAGTGGAATGTGGAGGGGGGAGGGGAAGGTAGAAGGGGAAATTGCGACAACAACAACAGAAAAAGCGGACAGTACGGCAGATCTCCATCGTCGAACAAGGCCACGCACATGTGCATCAGCCGCGAGATAACCAACCAGCCTATTTAACAAGGCACAAGGCAGAAGTCAAAGAGCTCATTGCTAATCTAATTCAGTCGTAGCTTTTCATAAACTTTGGGTGTCAACACCTAGGATTAGGAAGCTTTCCATGTTGACATTTTCTGTGTCAGTGTCCAATTCAGATCCCACAGCTAGTGTCACATATTTCATTTCATCCGGTAAGCCCATTCTAACAGTCAAACCGTTACATTCCCTTAACCCTTTCCACGCCAAACAATTCGCGCTGGTGGCGCAATAACTTAAAAAAAGAAGAAAAAGAAAAAAGAAAAGGGTCACCCTGAGGGATTCAGGAACCGGAAACGTTCATTTTCTCCAGCCTTCCTTCTCCAGCCTTCTCCAGCCTTCCTTCTCCAGCTTGCATGGAAAGTCAGACTTCCATCCGGACATCCTGTGACGTCAGACAGACGGAATACGCTTCCTCGGTGACGCTACAAGACGTCACAATGGCAGGAAAAGGTTGACACATTGACGTCTCGGTCAGCCGGCTAGTCTTAACGGCAGCGAGCACGAGAAGGCCTCTTGTTTGGATTTCAACTGTGAAATCAATCAGGTCAGCAAGCTCCTTGCATTCAGATAGCCGTTGCCTAGCACGAAAAGGTTTCCCGCGCATTCATCATATGGCAATCAGTCTCCCAGTCAGTTTCACAGCGGAACTTCTGCGACATCAAACTTCAGGGGTATGCAGCGCTGTCCTACCAAGATCTTGTAGTCACTTCACACTCGAGAATGCAAAGAGAGTCAGTGTACAATTAAGACGCACTAGGGCGTAACCCTAGAGAAGTCGGTGATGCAGAGCTAGAGCACTCGCTTTGGAAAGCCAAGTGAAGCCCGATGGAGCGTGGTCACCACATGCGCCCGCCCCAAGCTTTCTCCGACTCAAAGTCTGTATGCGCACTCTACAAAAAGCACTTCGAAGCTACTTCTGAAAGTTTGAGTTTTGATGAAGGATTTTCTTCGTGGGCCTTAACTTTTTGGGACTGGCGTATTTTATGGGACTTATCTTTCTTTGTGGACCTTAATTGTTTGGGCCCCGTATTTTGTGAGCCCTCAGCTTTTGGAACTAGATTATTTTATGCTACGGATGCTGATACAGGGACCGTTCCAGCCGTGTGATTGACGCGGACCGTCCGAACCTGGTCTCAAACGGACCGTGTGTCAGCATGGCCGTACGGTTGAAACAGCTCAGCGTGTCGGTTTCAACCTGTCCGTTCCAAATACAGCTTGCTATAATTCAAACGGATGAACTGATCCGCCAGCCAATGAGCGCCCACTGAAATGAAGGAAAGGCCAGAGGTCACAAAGGATGGTAACTTTCGAGTAGCAAGGTTGAATACGTCCACCTTCGCCGTCACTTTCGGCTGTATCGTGTGGCAGCCGGTACGTATAAGACGGACAAGTCCGACCGACCTCCGTATGAGTGGGAGGTTCGAACGGTCCTCCCACCCTTACGGCTGACACGGGTCGTGTATCCGCGCCTTGAGCGGTCTCCAGCACCGAGGGAATGGACGCAAAAGCAACACAAGGTGAAGGTCACTACTTTATCTTGACCGTCGCCGTAATCTAGTACTCTCCTTGTTGGACATGGATTGTTCATATCCGTCCCATTAAGCGGTCAAGCGTCACAGATCTACGGAAAGGTAAACAACAGAGTTTTGTGGGTTCGGCTAAAGCGGTGGGCTTATGTCAAAACCATTGCCCACTTTTGTAGATAAAACAAATGTTTACAGAAGGAGTTTCAGTAAGAATTAAATCAGCATCCAGAAAACGAAAGCTCGAAGACCGTGATCATGCTTAATATCTCATAAATTTGAAATGTTACTGAGACGCTCCGGGAAGCATATCATCCAATCAAACTGTCTTCGAACCACGACACACGAAGTCACGATTACTGGCGTGACATCCTTGGGTCGATAGGTAGGCCAGTGAAGTCGCTATGTCAGTGGAGTGTGCCTCCGACACTGTGGGGAAGGAATAAAACGTGGGACAAATAGCTTTGGAAGAGACTGTGTGGCAGGATGGAGGAGAGGCGGACTGCATGGAGGAGAGTGGAGTGGAGGGCTAGAGACAGAGGAAACCGATGGAGCATTTTGAATGACAAGTGTATGGATCAGTGTCAACTACACTGATGGGGCAGTCTGAAGGACAGGTGGGGGCAGTCTGAAGGACAGGTGGGGGCGCTCTGAAGGACAGGTGGGGGCAGTCTGAAGGACAGGTGGGGGCAGTCTCAGGGAGAGGTGGGGGCAGTCTGAAGGACAGGTGGGGGCAGTCTGAAGGCAGGTGGGGGCAGTCTGAAGGACAGGTGGGGGCGCTCTGAAGGACAGGTGTATGGATCAGTGTTAACTACACTGATGGGGCAGTCTGAAGGACAGGTGGGGGCAGTCTGAAGGACAGGTGGGGACAGTCTGAAGGACAGGTGGGGGCAGTCTGAAGGACAGGTTGGGGCAGTCTCAGGTAGAGGTGGGGGCAGTCTGAAGGACAGGTGGGGGCAGTCTGAAGGACAGGTGGGGGCAGTCTCAGGGACAGGTGGGGGCAGTCTGAAGGACAGGTGGGGGCAGTCTGAAGGACAGGTGGGGGCAGTCTGAAGGACAGGTGGGGGCAATCTGAAGGACAGGTGGGGGCAGTCTGAAGGATAGGTGTATGGATCACTGTCAACTACACTGATGGGGCAGTCTGAAGGACAGGTGGGGGCAGTCTGAAGGACAGGTGGGGGCAGTCTGAAGGACAGGTGTATGGATCCCTGTCAACTACACTGATGGGACAGTCTGATAGACATGTGTATAGACCCACTGATGGGAGTTAAGAAGGCACCTCGAGGGAACAAGCGAGTTGCTGTTAGACTTGGTAAACGCTGTAGAGATACTGGCGGTGAAAGGGGGTGGGGTGTCTATATACCGAACGTTGCACTGTCGCCACCAGAATGATTCTCCATTAAACTGGGCAGTGATATGTGAGCCATTTTAATGTTGTATTAATTGGGAATGGTGTGCGTGTGTGTGTGTGTGTGTGTGGGGGGGGGGGGGGTATAATAAGACAGTGATTATAAATCATAACATTTGAAAAGAAAAGAGAGCCGAAGCGGAATAAAACCTGAGGTCTTTCTGCTCACCATACACCCTGTAGCTAAGAGACAGAGCCATGTTCTGTTCATTTGCAATTGTGCTTTATAACACGCACAAAAACGCACCTTCCAACGAATACTCGAATCAATAGTGCGCATTTTCATTTGTGTGTGCTTGCATATACATCGCATCCCCGAACACTCCCCACCCCCCAACACAAACTCAGCAAACAAATAACAAATAAACAAACAAAACAACAAACAAACAACAAACAAATCCACAAAATCATTGGTCGAATTCAGCAAAGCATTCAGTGAAAGGACAATGAAGAGCCTTTTATAACTTCGTTTAAAGGCTTCCAGGATGTTAATGATCCCGGGCTTTAATTAATGTTTATTTTTATTTTTTAGTCAACTTCGCCGCCGAGCGCGCCGGCCATACTTTCGTCATAGCCACAGCAACAAAGCGAAAGAGGCTGGCTTGATATCGATTCCCAACAAAAACATGTAGATGGAAAGCTTGTGATAAAAGAGGCGGGACTTAGAGCTCAGTGTGGAGCCCTCTGTTCTGCCCGACAGTCAACACAGTACCACATGGTGGCCAGACGGAAAGCTTGTGAGGAAAGAGGCGGGACTTAGAGCTCGGAGCCGAACCTTCTCTTGACGCTCTAGCTGCCGTAATAGTAGTTGCTGTTTTCTGTTTAGTTTTTCTGATCAGTCAGTACGAACTTTCTAACGCATACGCCCCCCACAACACTAAGAACACTTGACGAGGACGGGAGAGGGCAGTTAGGCACAGACAACATGCAGTGTAGATAATAAAGTCACCCATTCACCACTGACCTCTTTCAAACGCCCTCTCTCCCTCTCTGTCTCTCTCCTTCCCTCTCTCTGTTCTCGCCCTGCCGCCAACTCCTTCCTCTCTCAACCCTGCGCCGCCTGCTTCACTCACTTCGGCTCAACGCTCCACCCATGAGGCTTGGGGTTCAAATCCAGCACAGTTCAGCAGGAGGTGGCCCGGGTCTCCCCCAAGCCAGGTCGGAACTTTGGCCGCGTTGTATGGGTTTTGGAATCGAACCGTTGGAAAATGTGGAAGTGAAAGACGGTGGAAATTTCTGATCCTCAGCTGTGTGCGTGTGTGTTTGCGGTCTCATTTGGGCCGGGTCAGTGCCTCTTGTTCTGGAATATGCGCTGAAGGTAAGCCGGTTTGGTTTATTCTGAGAGAGGCAAGAAAGGAATAAACAGACTAAAGTAAGTTTCTCACTAAATGAGAAATAAATGGAATAAGATCTTGATCTGCAATAGGCGCATTTTTGTTATTATTAAAAACAAAGAAAACAAAAGGTGTAAAAATAAAAATAAATAAACACTAATTAGTTGCGAGCCGCATGGGCAACACTCACTCACATACACACACACACACACACACACACACACACACACACACACACACACACACACACACACACACACACACACACACACACACACACACACACACACACCCTCTCACACACTCTCACACACACACACACACACACACACACACACACACACGTGAGCATATCAGCATTCGGGAAGGGCGGGGGGGGGGGGGGGGGGGGGGGGGGGGGGGGTGGTGGTGGGTGGTGTGTGGGGTGTGGTGGGTGTGTGTGGTGTGTGTGTGTGTGTGTGTGTGTGGTGTGTGTTGTGTGGTGTGTGGTGTGTGTGTGTTGTGTGTGTGTGTGTGTGTGTGTGTGTGTGTGTGTGTGTGTGTGTGTGTGTGTGTGTGTGTGTGTGTGTGTGTGTGTGTGTGTGTGTGTGTGTGTGTGTGTGGTGGTGTGTGTGTGTTGGGTGTGGTTGTGTGTGTGTGTGTGTGTGTTTGTGTAGTGGGATGTGTGTAGATGTGTGTGTGTGTGTGTGTGTGTGTGTGTGTGTGTGTGTGTGTGTGTGTGTGGTGTGTGTGTGTGTGTGTGTGTGTGTGTGTGGTGTGTGTGTGTGTGTGTGTGTGTGTGTGTGTGTGTGTGTGTGTGTGTCAGTGTGTGTGTGTGTGTGTAAAACAGTCAGAAGGAGCCGAAATGCCGCCGGTGTTCAGTCTTTTTCTACAAGCTCACCAGGCGTCCATTACAATGCAAGCTAGAAGTGCCAACAAACAAACAACGCTATTAGCCGATGTTATCGTGCAGAACAGCTGGATGTATATATTACGCAGGGAAGACATAAATTATGTTTCCGCAACATTTACCGGTTGGAGGTTGAGGCATCGGAACGGTTTTCGTTTCATCTTTTTTTTCTTTCTTGTCATTCTTTACTTTTTATGTGTTAATGTTTTATCAAGGGTGCTGTTGTGTAGGGTTATAAACAGGTTCACTCACCTGGTCCTTGTCAAAGACACGTCATTGCGAAGCTAGAGTCTCAGTCAGTCTATGACACTGTGCAGCTAGATCTCAGTCAGTCTATGACATTGTGAAAATAGAGTCTCAGTCAGTTTATGACACTGTGAAGCTAGAGTCTCAGCCAGTCTATGACACTGTGCAGCTAGATCTCAGTCAGTCTATGACATTGTGAAGCTAGGGTGTCAGTCTGTGACATTGCGAAGCTAGGTCTCAGCCAGTCTGTGACAGTGTGAATCTAGGATGTCAGTCAGTCTATGACATTGTGAAGCTATGTCTCAGTCAGTCTATGACATTGTGCAGCGAGAGTGTCAGTCTGTCCATGACGATGTGCAGCACGGTCTCGTCCTTTCAATGACGATCGTCTAGCGCTTCCTCTTTCCACGCCTCTCTCTCCTCCAGGCGATCGATGCTGTCATGTCTCTGGCTTTGCGCCCGCAGGTAGTGTCTCAAGCATCTCAACGCTTAAAATCTTCCACAAGCAAGCCACTTGTGGTGGTTGCTTTCTCCGCCAGTCTATCTGCTCGGCCATTCCCTCCACTCCGAGATTTGGAAGGTGGATGCCGAACAGTGACTCATGCCAGTCTGGGCTTCCCATTCCACTTTTCTTTTTGTGTAGCACGTACGCTCAATGAGTCTGTGAGGATGGGGGCGTGTCACGTGAGGATGCTGGACTGTTAGCTCTTCAGGCAGTCCAACGGAGGGCACGAGTGCTTCCATCTCCATTATCAGGCTGGAGGTGGAGACCGTATAGGTTGCATTATCTATCATTATGGGTGGTGGTCGCACCTTACTTGACGGCGAAGCCCCACCCCGACTGGTGTACTGAGCCATCAATGTACGCTACAGGATCGCGCGGTTTGCCGTTTTCTTCAATGACAAGCTTCAACTCCCAATCTGCTTTGCTTGCCGGCCATTCTTGGCAGTGCATTCCCGAGTTTCCACCGAGAAGCGTCCGCCAGAAAACACATACTATTTAAAGCAGTTGCATCAGCTTGGCTTTGCCTGTTTGCCTGTTTCGCAGGAAGGCCATCTGCAGCAACAAGCCCTCAGGGAACAACTTTTATAACAATGGCAACTATCTATGTCAGCATTTGAAAGCAACTGGACGTCTTCACTTTCAAAATCGGTAAACGCGTGTGGAAACCTCACTATTTTCTACCAGTCATTGTTGAACAAAGTTGACAAGGGTCTTTTGAGATTTGTTTTAAGATTTTTAATTTTAATTTTCGTTTTCTTACTTTTATCAATTTATTATGCTAATTAGGGGGTGTTAGCAAGCCATGGAAGTAACAAAACAGATTTTTTTAAAACTACAACCGCCGTTAAATAGATTACTTGCTGTGTTCCTGCTTCTCTGTGACAACAAATTTCCAGTCAAATTAGTACCGCGAAGAAAAAGTACGTAGACAAGTTGTTTTTGATAGATTCCGGAAAATATATATAAAAACCAGTTGTCATTTAAACTAAACATTCTTCATCATTTTGTTTTGTTTTGATTAGACAGAAGCGTGTGTCCGAGGGTTTATGCGGGTACATTTTACACTACCAAAAAACCCTGAAATGTGACTATACAAGACAGAAATAATTAATCTTATAACGTTTGTGATATGTTACTGATATAGCTGTGCACTGGCATCGGAGGAAAACAAAAAATGACAATGTTTAGCAATATGTACACACTGTATACTTCATTACAGCAGTCAGTTACCACTTTGTGACTGGACACCGCATGACTGTAATTTTAAAGAAGTCGTTCAGGTCGGCCGCGTAGACTAGCTATTTGCGCTATACACGTTTGCCGATTTTTCTCAGTGTAAGCGATTGAATTAAGGTGGATATTGGCTCTTCATACATCATAGGCCCTGACCATGTGCATAATAATGTCGACATAATTATCAAGCGAGAGACTGATGGTATCTGTTACACAGGCGAAAGCAGCTGCTGCCACCGTTTGCGGGTTATTGCATCTATTGCATCCGTCGCAACCGTCCGGTACGCCATTAAAAGACGAATTACTTGTAACATCTGGCATTTCCCACTGCACCTGAACAACTAGAAAAGAAAGGAAAGAACATTTTAAGGTCAGACAACTGGAAAGAAAATGCATGCTGACAATAAGGAAATACATCCTTACCAATTGGTGTCAAGCGCCTGTGAAAAAATCTTACCGCGCTGACGTCGGTCCCTGTGATGACTGACGTCGGCCCCTGTGATGACTGACGTCGGGCTCTGTGATGACTGACGTCGGGCTCCTCTGCAATGTCTCTTTTTGCACTGCTGCAGGAGCATGGTATAAGTGATGTCGCGCGCCTGTGAAAATGTCTGCTCATATTTTGACTATTGTCCAACGCCTGTGTAATCGTCTCATTGCACTGATGTCGGCCTTTGTTATAAGTGATGTCGTGCGCCCATGAAAATGTCGTTGTTATAATTATTGTCGCGCGCATGTGGATATGTGTTATTGCAATATTATAGCGTATGTTATAACTGCTGTCGCGCGCCTGTGGATATGTTCTATGGCTGTACACAGATTATAGCATATATATGCTATAACTACTGTCGCGCACCTGTGGATGATGTGTTATTGCACAGATTAGACCCGATGTTATAACTACTGTGACACACCTGTGGATGTGTTATTCCACATATTATAGCATGTTATAACTGCTGTCGCACGCCTGTGGATGTGTTATTCCACATATTATAGCATATGTTATAACTGCTGTCGCACGCCTGTGGATGTGTTATTCCACATATTATAGCATATGTTATAACTGCTGTCGCACGCCTGTGGATGTGTTATTCCACATATTATAGCATATGTTATAACTGCTGTCGCACGCCTGTGGATGTGTTATTCCACATATTAAGCATATGTTATAACTGCTGTCGCACGCCTGTAGATGCGTTATTCCACATATTATAGCATATGTTATAACTGCTGTCGCACGCCTGTGAGACTGTCGCCCCAAGTTACAACAATTGTCGCGCGCCTGTAGAAATATCTTTTTGCACTGATATCAGCCAAAACTAGCGTCGCGCGCCTGTGGAGTTGTCACACTGCACTGATGTCGGCCCATGGTTATTACAAGTGATGTCACGTGCCTGTGGAAATATCGTATAGCACAGATGTCGGCACATGTTATAACTGGTAGTCATGCAAGTCTTCGGAAATTTCAGACGTGTGGTGTAGACTACGTCTTGGTGATAGGCGATCGGTTGAAACGTGGGTCAAGCTGAGGTCACAATATATAATTATGACTATTCAGAAAGCACTGCAAGAAGACTGATCACTTAGCGTCAGCGAAAGGCGTCGCCAGATACCCGTTTGAACGCTTGGCCTGTTGTACAACTGGTAGCCTAGACGTATCGGAAGAGGACGCACCGCTGTCGATGCTTCCAGGGCACCTCAATCTTCTTCTTCTTGGTAGTCTTGATTCTTCCTCTGTTAGCTACCACAGTCAAGTGGTTGTATTTGCAACAAACAAAAAAGTGACAGCGGCATGTGTCAAGTGTAGTCGCCTACATGGTTTCCATGGAGAGGGCATTCCAGTCTTTGTCTTTGGCTGTTGTTGGCAGGAGTCAAGGTCGTTGGTCCGGAGTTCTGTAGGGAATGGGTACTTAGAGCGCCTAACCCCACCAGGCCCTATGCGCTTACACATTTTCAACATTCAGCGCATACAGCTCGCACACACACACACACACACACACACACACACACACACACACACACACACACACACAGACACACAGACACACACACACACACACACACACGCACGCACGCACGCACGCACGCACGCACGCACGCACGCACACACACACACACACACACACACACTCATAGTCGTATGGGCAACGGGACTTAAGAAAAGGGTTTTCAAAATAGAACGGTTTTCAAGTAAGATTTAAAAGAACTGACAGAGGTAGAATGACGGGCAGAAACAGGGAGTTGGTTCCAGACACCCGGAGCCTGGTAAGAGAAAGAGCGCTGCATGACCACTGGACTTTGTTGGGAAGGATCCATGGTGTTCTGAACACTCGGGTGTCTGCAGAACGGCGGAGCGGAATCATGGCCAGCTGCTGCTGGTAACTCTAGTATACGCCGGCGTTGTCGTTTCGAGGACGTATGTTGATAGCTTTTGTATAGCACTATTCTCCGCTCTGGAGCAGACTCACTTCGCTCTTGTAAGCGATTCTGTAGCTTTTTATAGCTTCTTTTTTATATTCACCCAGCGCTTTGTCGATTTCCGGCGACAACATTTCACCAACTTGACCCAGAACAGTATGGAGATTCCTCGACGCCACAACGGTCCGTCAATATGAATGAATGAATGAATGAAAATTTACATATGGCGCATAAAAACATCCACACAAAACCTTGCGTGGTCACAGCGCCAGAGACACAGTGCATACAAGTAAGCTGTCACCCAGTAGGCTGTACTGTTTGATAACCAACGATCGCGCCAGCACCCAAAAGGCTGCATGTACTGCTTGATAACCAACGATCGCGCCAGACTACCAAGACAGATAATGGGTTCTTAACGCTCAGTCCGCCATGACGGTTATTTCAGAGTAAACCAGTCTAGAAAGACGAGTTCAATTCACTAAGATAATAAATAGATCTTTGTGGTATTTCATTGCACTGTCAACGCTGAACAGATCTATTTACAAAAATCAAGGAATCGACTGTTGTGTGAAATTGAACATTATGGACGACTGCCATAGATTTATATTTCGTCACAAAACTACTGGTTGACTGGGAGAAGGAAAAAAAGAAAGAAAAAAAAGTTACTTACTCACTCGTCACAAAATTACAATAACAGACGTTTTCGCAGTTTTAAAGGACAAGTCCAAGGTTAGGGGTGATTTTTGACACGATTTCCGTTAAAGCTCGCTGAGAACGATGATGTAGGTGAAACTGTGATCTGAGGGTTATAAATGCACGAAAAAGGCATTTTCTGTCGTAGCCGAAAGCGTCGCCATGACGCCCAAATCACGTGACCATATGCTTATTACGTCATTCTGGGGAGTCGCTGCAAAATGGCCAACTCGAGCTCCGAAGACGAAACTGATACTTTGCCCGAGAGACCCACAAGGATACAGCCGTATCAGTTTGAGCCTGTCAGGCAGGATTTTGAAAGAGTACCGGAACATCGTGCCAGCTTCGAAGCAAACCCATGCGGTATTCCATGGGGTTTGCGAAATCGCACTCACTGAAGTGCTCGCTACACAAATGGGCGTGTGCGGCGCAGCAAGAAAGTCAGCTCGTTTGATTTGTATAAATTTAATCCACTTTCGCCTCACTGCGGGTCGATTGCGTGGGAGCTCGTGCATTGTTATACCTGGGGTCGTCTGCGAATTGTTACAGTTCGCGGCAACACAGTAGGCCGGCATAGTTAACTTTTTTGTCGACTACAGCATACACAGTTTACTGAAGAATCTAAGATGGCAACCGCACTGACTCCCAGACTGACGTCACTTCCTGGAAAGTCACGTATCTGATGGAGAACCCGAGACTGTAGTCTCGGCCAGCCTACAGAAAATAAAATCGATTAAAAACCCAGTTAAACATTTTTTTTTTTTTTATTTCATTAACTCTGAAACTAGAGACTCATTTGTCAATCATTTCGATGGTCATTTTGCATACTTAAAAACCTTGGACTTTTACTTTAAGATGCCTAGCCATGCTTCTCGCTGTTTGTCAGTTAATACACCGCACACACACACACACACACACACACACACACACACACACACACACACACACACACCACACACACACACACACACACACACACACACACACACACACACACACTGTTGGTAAGTAAGTGGATCCGAAAACCATTTTGTGATATTCCTGCACTGAATCAGTGATGCTTTATAGCCAAGTACAGAATCCATGGTGCCAATTTACTGTTAAATGCATACCTACGACTCAGTTTCGAAAGAGAGTATGCAGCTGTCTCAGTCGAAAACACCACCACCAGTCTATTGATTCTTCCTCCCCTTCTGTATCGCCTTCACCGATTCTTTCTCTCTCCTCCCCCTCTCTCCTCCCTCCCTCCCCCCCCCCCCCCCCCCCCCCCCCCGTCTCTCTCTCTCTCTCTGTTTCTCTCTCTCAGCCCTCACTCCCCTCCCTTCCAGTCAGTCTCTGGCATCGCAGCAGCAGCACAGGCCTATCACACGGAACAAAGGTCGGGGTTGTTGTTTCATTGTGGAGAGGGTTCGCTACAAGGGGCACTGTAGTTATGCACAGTGAAGTGATCAAGGTCAAAAATAACTGAGTTGTTAGTTTTTGTCCGTTGTGTGTGCTTTTAGCAGCGATGCGCACAGCATACACACCCAGGAACTTTTAGCTGTTAATGCTTTAGCGAAGAAGTAATTTTTAAACCAGAGAGTCGGCGTGCGTGTGTTGGGTTGTGGGTGGAGGTGGGGGGGGGGGGGGGGGGGGGGGGGAGAAAGGAAGTGATCAAGGACAAGGTCTGGTGCGGGATTTTTGCTAATATATATCATTTTAAAATCGATTAATCTCTCTTGTGTATCTCCGTTGGTCACGATCACGGTAACGGTCGCACACACATTGCTATACGCACACCACACACACACACACACACACACACACACACACACACACACACACACACACACACACACACACACACACACACACACACACACACACACACACATACACACGCGCGCGCGCGCACGCACGCACTCACACACAGACAAACACACACTGACACACACACGAGAGGCGTGGGGCAGGAGGCGAGACAATGACCAAAAGATAGAGAGAGACGTGGATGAGGGGGGGGGGGGGGGGGGGAGGAATGTGGTATACAAGGCAGTCCACAAACACGGAGCAAAGGTGAATGTCTGTGCAGCTGTTGTGGTATAGTTCCACAGAGGGGTCAAGGACAACTTCAGATTTGGGGGTAGGAGTAAGGATCTGGGTGGGTTATGGTAGTGCCAGTGGGAGTCGTGTACACAGACAGGGGGCGGGGGGGGGGGGGGGGGGGGGGGATGGTTGGAGGCTGGTAATGCTCACAGACTCGTAGGTTTAGTTGATCTGGCTGGTTGGGCTATGGTACTGTACACAGAATGGGGTGGGTGGAGGTAGGGTTAGTTGATCTGGCTGGTTGGGCTATGGTACTGTACACAGAATGGGGTGGGTGGAGGTAGGGTTAGTTGATCTGGCTGGTTGGGCTATGGTACTGCACACAGGCTGGGGTGTGGTAATGGCGGGGTTGTGGGGGGCGGGGGGGGGGGGGGGGGGGGGGGGGGGGGGGGGGGGGGGGGGGGGGCAGGAGTAGGGATCTGGTTGGGCTAGAGGAAAGGGTGGGGATGTTACAGGGGTGCACACAGACAGGGGGGAATACGGTAATGCACACAGTCGTAATGAAGATAAAAGCGAGGGCGTTAATGTTCCATTTCTTGAGTCTGCATTCTGTAAGTGACCTCCATCAGAAGCTAGAACTTGGAAGTCGGAGTCTCAGTGATACAGGTGCACTGACGGTGCCTAGGTATGTTTGGAAGGGGGACTGGGGGAAGGGGGGGGGGGGGGGGGGGGGGGGGGGGGGTGCGAGAAGCAGGATCGGCTGAATGCCGAGTGTTGGCTGTGATATGCACCGCTGTGATTAAGGTCAGACAGGAGGCATAAGTCTTCAGTGACGGCGGAGCATTTGTCGCCATAACTCGGGCCGTCTCACTTGTACATTGTTACAGGCTTACGTACAGTCTCCTGTATGTGAGTCTCCTTAAGTCTTCCCGACAAGAACACACTAAACCACTCCTCAGATCACTACATTGGTTACCAATCTCTGACCGTATAATATACAAACTGTCCTGCATGTGTTACAACTCCGTCACTGCCTCCACCCTCAATACCTCGCTGACCTTTTACAAATCTACACGTCATCCCGTACTTTACGGTCTATCACACGGACACACGTAAACTGAAGATCCCTCTGTTCAAAAAGAAATACTCAGGCCAGAGATCTTTCTCCTATCAGGGTCCCGTAACCTGGAATAATCTGCCTTTCTCCATCCGCCACACACAAACATACTCCGCATTTAAGTCACAGTTGAAACCCACTTGTTTTCCCAAACCTTCCAATAGAACCCAGTTTTTGATGCTCTTTGTATTTGATTTCCAATCATGAGATGTTTCTATGGTCCATGTATAGCTGCATTGCATGTCTAGGTTGCACCGATTGTTCCAGGATGTGTGCATGTTTGCCTGCGCTTTGCTGTTGACGTTGGATCGTCTGGTGTATGCATGTTTCATGTATTGGTTTTGATGTCCATTCTTGTTTTGAATTGTGAAGTGCTTTGAGCCAGTCAAGTTGGATTAGGCGCTATATAAGAATTACGTATTATTATTATATACATATTTATGTATGATACTCTCTCTCTCTCCCCCCTCCATCCCTCCCCTCCTCTCCCTTCCTCCCTCCCTCTGTCTGTCTCTGTCTCTGTCTGTCTGTCTGTCTCTCTCTGTGTCTTTCTCTGTCTGTCTCTGTCTCTGTCTCTTTCTCTAAAGAAAGAAAGAAAGAAAGAAAGAAGAAAGAAACTCATGTTCTCTACCATTTTTAAATCATATCCGCTTCATAATAGAATGCAACGTGTCTTACACCATTGCTTTTACTCCTCTGAAAACTCTGTATAAGTTTGGTGCACCGTAAGGTTCTGTCTTGGTACCTAGTTCTGTTAAGTCTTTTATTAATGACCTTCAATTTAAGGTGAAACACATATATATTGACTGTGACATGCTGGCAGATGATATTGACAACACTGCACACATCTGGAAAAGATATTCAACGAATCAGAAGCAGCTTGCAAGACAACGGTTTAAATCAGGCATCCAGATGGTGTGACAATAATCAAATGGTCGTCTGTAGGATCAAGACCAACTCTGTGACAATGGCTACCAGACGAGAAAACCATCTGTCACCCTTATCGCTCGACCTCGTTCTACGCGGGGCCAAAACTGATCAGCCGCGGAAGTGTCGGAACACCGCCTCTTAGGTATAACCACTGACAAACTTCGTGATAATGCATGCAAAACAGTCTCCTAGACAAACTTTGTTGGGACTCGTATACTGATGACGTATGCACAACAGTCTCCTAGACAAACTTCGTTGGGACTCATATACTGATGACGTTTACATAACAGTCTCCTAGACAAACTTCTTTGGGACTCATATACTGATGACGTATGGATAACAATCTCGAGACGAGTGTTCCTCCTTGTCAGTCGCTCAGCTCCTTCACTTCAAGCGAAAACATGTACACCATGACACAGTTACATAGGATGGGTGGAGTGATGCGGACATGTACACCTTGACACAGTTACATAGGATGGGTGGAGTGATGCGGACATGTACACCTTGACACAGTTACATAGGATGGGTGGAGTGATGCGGACATGTACACCTTGACACAGTTACATAGGATGGGTGGAGTGATGCGGACATGTACACCTTGACACAGTTACATAGGATGGGTGGAGTGATGCGGACATGTACACCATGACACAGTTACATAGGATGGGTGGAGTGATGCGAACTGTTTTTAAAACCCACTTTGTGTGTGGTCATGGATAAATTGTGTGTGTGTGGGGGGGGGGGGGGGGGGGGGGGGGGGGGGGGGGGGGGGGGGGGGGGGGGGGGGGGGGTGCAAGTCTGCGAGACAGTCTTGTACCATAACACCTACATGAGAGATGAGAAGATTTCGAACAAATGATGAAGGACGTTTCTGAATAAAACAGCCTCGTCTGCGATGGGCCTGCAAGTCGTAAGGCTCGCCTGGCTTCCAGTAGGTGTTTCCCTTGAGGTCACCGAAAATGCAACAATGTCAAACATGATGAAACTCGCTGATGAAATTCGCACGCGTATAGTGCACGTGTAATCACATCAAGTATGTTTGTGGATAAAGCAGCCTCCACTGAGATGCGGCAGAAAGCGGTAAGGCCCGCAGTCAAGCGCCTGCTTCAGGTCACCGAAACTGAGAGCAACGACACTGGCTGTAACGTAGGCTAGGCTACACGCATATTGCACGTCCGTAGTCTGTCCGTAGGGCCCTGCTTGAACTGCTTCACGGTACTTTGTAACCATTCAAACAGCAGCCTAATTTAAGAGCTGTACGTAGGCTACATGATACCGCGGTGTCATCAACATAGTCTTAGTATCGAATAAGTGAACAGTAGATGTGTTTGTGCGGCGATGCTTTTTATTTTTTATTTTTTTGTTTTCCATATTCATGTAGAGTGAATCATTGTTTGTATAGGTCTTCATTTTATGCAAATCCAGCGCAGTGGCTCGTTTCTTTGTCAGTACCAAAATGTAGAGCGGCATTCCATTTCAAACTGGTCCCACACTGGACTGGAGGAGGTCGCGGTGTGACCCGTTTAACTGACAGGTCAGCTGTGGTGCACCTGTACGGACCGACGTGCACAGTTACGTAGCCAGATGGAAGCTCATGCTGGATCGAGTCACGTTGGCGTGACAGAGTCCGCATGACCTATTGCACCGTGATACTGTCATATGATATTCGCCCTGATCTGACCTGTGCGGTCAGGAAGGCGGTAAAAATCAATTATCTATCTGTCAGGGTGCAGGCCACATAGACATACATTATTACATACGTGTTCTGGTTGGATACCGGTTTCAAGCCATTTAGCGTGTCAGGAATTAAATTACGTGCAAAAGCTCACTGCCGTGACTATGTGTGTGTGTGTGTGTGTGTGTTGTGTGTGTGTGTTTTGTGTGTGTGTGTGTGTTTTGTGTGTGTGTGTGTGTGTGTTGGTGAGAGAGAGAGAGAGAGAGAGAGAGAGAGAGAGAGAGAGAGAGAGGAGAGAGAGAGAGAGAGAGAGAGAGAGAGAGGAGAGCATGAGGCAGATGTGGTTAGTGGTGGGTGTGTGTGTGGGGTGTGTGGTGTGGGGTGTGTGTGTGGTGTGTGGTGTGTGTGTGTGTGTGTGTGTGTGTGTGTGTGTGTGTGCGCGCGCGCGGCGCGCGCGCGTACCGGAAATAATAATGCAGCTAACTGACTGAAACAGGACGTCTGGTGTAAACGGCAATTTGCCAGCTACCCGCCAGTGCAGCACCGTGTGGACAGACTCTGGGCAAAGAGGCCAGCTGGACAGGCTAAAGGCCAATGCTTCTGCAGCAGACAACAAATTAGAACAGCCAGATGTTATCTAAGACTTAAATGAAAGGTCAAAAAAGGAGTTCACGGACCTATAACCTTTAGAGTCGAACAGGCCTATTTCCTTCTGATGACCGACGTAGTGTCACTTGCCCGCAGTGTGCAGAAGTCCCATGTATTTCAGACTGAAAAAAAGGGCAATTTCCAGCTCCATGCATTTTCCCACAGGTTTGGATGGCTTAGTTGGGGTGAACGAGCTATTCACGTCTTCCCCGCCTCTCTCTCCCCCCCCCCCCCCCCCCCCCCCCCCCCCTCCCCCCCCCCCCCCCCCCCCCCCCCACCCCCCTCTGTCCCTGTCCCTAATAAGCCTTATAGTTTTGTGTACATAGCACCATGTTTACTTACTTACTTTCCTGCTTTCTTCGTTTGTAGTCCTGAGACAGTCCTGTGCATTTGACAGGATTTTGAAGACCAGATAATAATAATAATGATAATAATAATGTACATTTATCATGCGCTCATCAACGCCATGAGCGCTCACATGATACATATTAACCTAAATATGATATTCTACACATGTAGAGCATAGTCCTACCAAAACAATTTACATAAAGTATTATACAAATAAATAAAACGCACTAAAAACACACACACACACACACACACACACACACACACACACCACACAACACACACACACACACACACACAACACAACACAACACAACACAACACACACACACACACACACACACACACACACACACCCACACACAACACACACACTGACACACACACACTGACACGCACGCACGCACGCACGCACGCACGCACGCACGCAACACACACACACACACACACACACACACACACACACACACACACACACACACACACACACACACACACTCTCTCTCTCTCTCTCTCTCTGTAGCAGAAACTGGGTACTGATATTAGTTAGGATGGAAATACTGTGAGACCCGCCTCAGCTAACGTGCAAGGGGAGATAACACGTACAATATTGATGATGTTTTTGATACTGGGGTTTTCTCCCCTACTGCAAAACTCGAGCCGACTTCACGAGTGTCTACGTCAGTCGGAAATTTAATGTGTTGGTTGTTGGACTTTGCGAAACTAAGTGATAATTGGCTTTGGCAGAATCAATGACCTTACTGTAACACCTTTGACTTGATTATACATTTTATAGGCAAAGTGCTGTGTTTAAAAATGTGAATTTAACTAGAAAATACCACAGAATTTGTTCAAACGTTATTTAGAACTACGTGTGAAGTAGACAAATAAAAGTTAATTGTCGCTCGAGATACGTCACATAAACACAGCAACAGAGACCTGAGTACGGTGCGGTAACTCGCATCTCGCAATGCGAGTAAAGACAGAGGAACATAAACCACATCCGCCAGAAATACAAACAGCAAAGTTACCCAGGCTGAGGATGTATAGTTTTGGTGGAGCCTTGTCACGCCAGATGGGAGTTATCATAGGCAATAGCATCAGGTCTTTGTCGTGGCCGTGTGACGTCTCATCACCAGCACCTAATTAACTCCCTTTGTTGATTGTAGCTGTGACTAGCAGGTGGGCCACAGATAGCACATGAAGCTACACAAAGATCATGTGAAGCCACACAAAGGTCACGTAAAGCCACGCAAAGGTCACGTGACGCCACACAAACATCAGATGAAGCCACACCAAAGCCATGCCACACAAAGGTCACGTGAAGCCACACAAAGGTCATGTGAAGACACACACGGGTCACATGAAGCCACAAAGGCCATGTAAAGCCGGCAACACAAAGGTCATGTGAAGCCACCCAAAGGTCACATGAAGCCACGCAAAAGCCATGTGAAGCGGGCAACACAAAGGTCACGTGAAGCCACACAAAGGTCATGTGAAGCCACATAAAGGTCAAGTGAAGCCACACAAAGGCCATATAAAGCCGGCCACACAAAGGTCACATGAAGCCACACAAAGACCATGTGAAGCCGGCCACACAAACGTCACGTGAAGCCACACAAAGTTCACGTGAAGCGACTCGGTAATTATTCCTTATTGGCAAAGGGACCCATTGACTCCAACAGGTCTGACTGGAATATCACAGCTCTGCTTTCCTGAGATCGTATCAGCGAGAGAATTCACGGCTAGGAGAGACATTTAGCTTGCGCCAAAATGGTATACCGCTTTAGCTGCGGGCTCTTTAGCTGATACATTATATACTTGGCCGGCTTATGTGTTAGTCTCTCTTGGCTCAGGCGATAGCTGCACCAAAGAGATCTGAATTCAGATATATATATATATATATATATATATATATATATATATATATATATATATATATATATATATATATATATATATATATATATATATATATATGTAATGGAGTGGAAACGCCGCGAAGAAGGACAGCGGAGTCGGTCAAAATGGAGACCACAGCAGGCGACGACGGCAAACAGGCTTTTATTCTACAGCAGCAGACAATTTCTCAGCACACACAAAATCCTCACGCGCACGCATAGATAAGAGAACTGCGCGGGCCGCAAGGAACACACGTTATCGCTACAATGAAATCGGCCCTCTGGACCACAAATGGCTGACAATTGTGTTTCCTTGGCCCGCACAAATACAGTTTCCTCTACGGCAATAACTAAACTAATTAAAACATGAAAAACATCAAATGAAAGTTACAATTACAATCTTTTAAATCGTATAAACAAAATGTACACACATGACTTATTTTATTTACAACAAGAGTGGGAAGCGTGGCTTGCACCTATCTATATGCAGATTCGTACAACTAAATCACAACTAACACAATGTACAAAATATTAATGTTACTAAAACTTACATCAGAATAAACTGCACGCTCCCACGGTTAAAATGGTACATAACAATCACAATACAACGCTCTGTAAGAGAAGCAAGACACACTCAAAGACTAGTACTAAAACGTGACAATCGGTGCGAACTTTCGCATGGGGCGCGTTATCTTAGTCGCACCAGCGCTGATAGTGATATCAAGTAGTCTATGAATATAACTTAGCTTCTACAGTACACAATACTTAATAAGTTAATTTCAACCCAAAATAAACACTAAACATGAAGTCAGCTAAGCAAAATACTATACGACAAAGCATTGATCGACACAGAATTACTTTAATCGAGTCAAAACAACGATTCACTACTATTCACTAGTACTAAACAGAGAACGCGCCATGCAGACGACGGCTATAAAAAGACAATGGACCTGAAAGAGGCATCGGCTACTGATTAAGCTCGATCCTGCGTCTAAATAAGATCTAAATAAACATTCTAAGATGCCAAATTATATTACACATGGCTTGGTGCATAAAAAGGACTAAGTAAACAGAGAGTAGGTAATCAAACAAGCGGTCAAAATATTAAGGGAGAAAACAGATTTGAAACTGGCGCGCACCAGCGGCTATCGCGGCGCCGGTCGGCTGTGTGAAGGCCGGCATGTGGCGTTACGCAACACGCAGCGCTTCAAAACAAAAACGTCGTCTGCTCCGGTTCCCGGGTTACTAACAGTACAGTAATGAAATTGCGTGGATCTGATAACCGGGGCGGGATTATTGTAAAAACGTACAAAGAGCACTTGCTCACACACACACACACACACACACACACACACACACACAAAATATATATATATATAGAGAGAGAGAGAGAGAGAGAGAGAGAGAGAGAGAGAGAGAGAGAGAGAGAGAGAGAGAGAGAGAGAGAGAGAGAGAGAGAGAGAGGTCTTAATCATACTATGACGTATCGTATCCTCTCGGAAACACCGTATCAGGCTGATTGAGTGATACATTTTTTTCACCTCCATTTCATTTCTGTTTTTGTGTAGGCGGAGAGCGAGGTAACGGCACAGGAAGGGTTGCTGGGGGAGAGGGGGGGGGGGGGGGGTCATAATAAAAGTGCACATGATTGAAGTCTTTCAATGGTTAGCACGGATGAGCGACTTCGCTGCCTTTGAATAAGCTGTCAGTTGGTGAGATGTTGGCAGGCTCTGCACAGCGTGTTTGGGCTGGGACGAGATTCGGCCTTTTTATTTCTGCTTTGCTGCGGGTCACTGTTCATCACAGTGCTGAGGTACTGAGGTTCTGCGCAAACTGTTCACCGCATGCGCGCAATGTGCGTAATTTGCTGGAACCAGCCATTTAAAAATAATATACACATGAACGGAACGGATGATAAAAAAATTTCAACAACAACAACAACAGCATCACACACACACGCACGCACAGACACAGACACACACACGCACGCACGCACGCACGCACGCACGCACACAGTGACAGAGACAGACAGACAGACAGACAGACAGACACACACACACACACACACACACACACACACACACACACACACACACACACACCACACACCACACCACACACACACACACACACACACACACACACACACACCACACACACACACCACACACACACACACACACACTGACACACACACGCACATACACACGCACATACACACGCACGCACACACACACACATACTCACACATGTACGCACGCACTCATACACACACACGCACGCACGCACGCACTTGTCAACATAATGTGATCAGTGTGATCAGTAATGTAGGCAATCACGAAAAGAAGTAGAGAGAAAAAAGACCGTCTTTCTTTCCGCCCCACAGACACACACTCTCCACCCCCTCTCTTCCTTCCTCCTCCACCCCCCTCCCCTTCGACCCCGGCCCACCCCCACCCACCCACACCTCGCTGTCCCTCTTCCCCTCTCTCTCTTTCAGTTATCGATAGTTTGACGCTGTCTTTCTCCCTGTCAATAAGCGACACGCTTGGCTGGACGTGCAACTCTCCAGCTGTATACACGTATATATTTCAACTCTCTCCCTGGCAACGTTCCGCCGTCGAAGGCCAAGATCATACACAGCCTTATTTTCCTTTTGTCTGGTGTCTGGTCCTTAGTCCACAGCCTGCTGTCTGCTTCGCTGGGCACAAACCCACACAGCACAAGGGCAGCAGTAGAGCGTGCACAGATGTCAGTCACCGTGTGAAGACCCTCGCTCTGTCGTTCAGTAGCACACCCCGACCAACGGGAATCGATCGGTTGTCAGTTGTGTCCTACTGTCACCTCGCGGCGACGTCCTTCCTGTCAAAACCAGCCAGCACTGTCAAAAGCTTGCAAGGGTTTAGTTTCATAAAGCGGTCATAACTTCTGATAATCATACTTAAGTCATAAAGAGATCATAACTTTGTATAGTCATAATAACGTCATAAATGGTAATAATTTCTGATAATCATAATTAGGTCATAAAATGGTCATGACTTCTGATAATCATAAACAAGACCTAAGGCGGCTATAGCATCTGAATCATTATTAGGACACGCAGCGGTCCTTAGAGCGCTCATAACGTTTGATTAAGTCATCTAAGTCCACAGCCTGCTGTCTGGTCCTAACTTTTGGTTATCACAAGTAGTTCGTTAAACTTCTGATAACCATACTTATGGCATAAAGCGGTCATAAAGCGGTCTGATAAACATAAATAAGTCATAAAGCGGTCATAACGTCTGATATTCCTACGGACATCCTTTAGCAGCGCTACACTGTTACAACAAGTACATTTTGTCGGCGCCTCGACAGTACTTTGACACTGAGTAAGTCTTTTTTCCGCCTCATAACTGACTGGTTAAAAACAAACAAAGCCGAGAGCAAACTTCGCATGGCAGCTCTGAGCAGAGAACTAGATAATCAATGTTTTATTTTATCTCTGTTCACAGCAATGTGATATCAGACAAAAACAAGGTAATAATAGACAAAAACAAGGTGATACTAGAGAACGATACCCGCTGCGTACGTGCAACCCACGGTACAGACTGCAATGTGTCACAAAGTGCCACAAAACTCTGTCTGTCTGTCTGTCTGTCTGTCTGTCTCTCTCTCTCTCTCTCTCTCTCTCACACACACACACACACACACACCACACACACACACACACACACACACACACACACACACACACACATGCACACAACAACAATAAAACCAAAGCGCAATTTCAGGCTGCTTTAACTTTTCGCCGGAAAACTTATAAAGCTGTCTGTCTGTCTGTCTCTCTCCTACCCTCTCTCCTCTATCTCTCTCTCTCTCTTGGTTTTAACCAAACCACGAAGGATTCGTGCACACCGGCAGAAGCTTTGGACTAGAGCAGAATGTGGGTTTTGTTCTCCCTAGTCTGGTCTGTGTGCCTCCCAGTTAATGAACCGTTAAGAATGGCTCACCCAACCGCGTGCACGTCTTACTGCAGGAGTCAGCGTGGCGGTGACAGTGCAGCGTTAGGCAGAATCCGCCCCGCCTCCCGGCCACCTCCGCCTCCTGGGATCTGGTTTCCCGCCAGTTTCCTCGCCCGGAAGTTTGCCAATGTGCGTAGAAGCCACCTGTTTGTGTTTTGTTGTTGTTGTTGTTTTCTTTTTGTTCTCGTCGTTCTTTGAGTCTTCAGCCCTTTCACCACTTGTAGGACCATTTTGCTTTACGTCCACAGAAGCGAGGTTGCTTATTAGGGACGTGTGGGGGGGGGGGGGGGGGGGGGGGGGGGAAGAGGGCGAGAAAGCGAAGGCTCGACCGCGGATACCGCCCGAAAAAGTCCGGAGAGACCGTGGACCGCCGCCAGAACAATGGAGGTGTCCCCTCGCCATTGCGCAGAGACTAGTGCACTGCGCAATTGCTGTTTTAACCGCCGTGCTGGGCAGTCACAATGACAATGTCCGTTGCACTGCTGTTGAGGAACAACCCGAAGCGAAAGAAGTCCAACTTTCGCAGCCCAGCTCCACCTCCCTGCTCTTGGTCTCTTCTGGGCTAGCTTGAGGGTCCAGCTCCACCTCCCTTCTCTTGATCTCGCCTGGAACCCTGTGTTTACCACTTGTAAGCGGCGTTGACCTTTAAGTACTCACTGACGGCCAATTTTAATTCTGTCCCGCAGTTTCAGTTCCCATCAACACTGATACACATTACGCAGGCGGCTCGCGCCGACTCTGACTGCCGAGTAACTGATATTCGGCACAAGAATGAAGTGCTGTAGCTGTTGAAAATAAAGTTTTCGAGTTTGAGTTCTGTCTGTCTGTCTGTCTCTCCGCCCCCTTCCCCCTCTCTCCGCCCCCCCCCCCCCCCCCCCCCGCCCCCCTCTCTCTTGGTTTTAACCAAACCACGAAGGATTTTCTTCTGGGCTAGCTTGAGGGTCCAGCCCTTTCACCTCTTGTAGGTAGGCAGGTAGGTAGTGTTGCTTAATGTCCTCCGATGTCAGTTGACATATTAGGGACAAGCTGAGACCAATGCCGAAGCATGGTTCAATATAGCTTTACGTCCACGGAAACCATAAGGCTCGTTAGGACGGACAGCCCAGGACGGCCACCTCGACTCTCACACAGCTCCTGAACTATGACACCTCTTGTAAGGGGCGTTGACCTTTAAGTACTCACTGGCGTTGACTTTTAAGTATTCACTGACCGCCATTTTTTTTTTGGCTTGACTATAGTTTTGATGATCAGACCTGAATTTCGCCAGTAATCGTGTCGCTTTTGGGCTTGAGTGTAGTGTTCATGTTCAGGCCTGAGTTTTGCGAGTGATCCTGTAGCTTTTGGGCTTGAGTATTGTGTTGATGTTCAGGCATTAGTTTCGCCAGTGACTGTGTCACTTTTAGGCTTGAGTATAGTGTTTCTGTTCAGACAGGTGTTTCGCCAGTGACTATGTCGCTTTTTGGCTTGAGTATAGTGTTTATGTTCAGACATGAGTTTCGCGAGTGATCGCGTAGCTTTTTGGCTTGAGTATTGAATTGATGTTCAGTGTTTCTGTTCAGACAGGAGAAACACCTGTTCAGACAGGAGAAAAGCCAGTGATAATGTAGCGGGCCTGGATGCACGCAACAAGGTTTCGTTTCCCTAGTTCTTCCATGTGGCACGCACAACATATTTGACATCGGGCTCGAACGTTCCGTGCTCTCATAGTCTTCCGAGGCAGACATTAAGTTAAAGGGTCCGCGGGTTACTGTTAGGCCAGCTGTGACACTTGACATTTTGTTTGACTTCTGTTTTTTGTTTTGTTTTGCATAGAGTCCCGCTAATTGTCACTGGCACAAGTAGGGTTCTAAACTGAACAGAAAATCAGAAGTGCTAAAAAACGACAACAACAACAACAACAACAACAACAACAACACACACACACACACACACACACACACACACACACACACACACACACACACACACACACACACACACACACACACACACTAAAACACTTTTCTTTTTTTAATCAATGTTGTTTTGGAGAGAGGCCTGCAGTCTTGGACAAACAGATTTACAGAAGGTCAGTTAAAATCCTTTTGCTTTCCATTTCCTACGAGGAAGTGCACTTCTGAATTTGAACCCTGCGATTTACATATTCAGATTTAGATGGTGGCGGGGTAGAGTCTCAGGGTGGTGTGGTAGACTCTGGGTGTAAAGTGGGTCACTGACCTGCGTCGCAAAGCCAGAAGCACGACGAGACATACAAGTAACAAGATAAGAACGCTGGCTTTTATGCTTGAGATAGATATACTTCCCCAAAGCAGTTAATGGGATAAAACGGCGCTGCACTGAGAACAGATGCACTGCTAGGCCAATGCGAAGTCCATTCACTTAGACGTGGGAGCTGTTTGAAAGCGTCTTTTGTGCGTTCCCCTTACCAGCACCTCAAGTACGTTGGTGGGCGTTCTTCTGACATCCGAGGACATTAAGAACCAAGTAGTAGTTCTTCAAGCATTATGGTGAGTGTTGTTTACCTGAACGCTCGTATGAGAAGGCTGGGGGGGGGGGGGGGGGGGGGGGCCTTAAGTTTTCCTTACTTACTTTGCTGCCGTCACACACACACACACATACACACACACACAGGGGAACACACAAGCATTTCGTCACCACACACACACAGAGGAATACACAAGCATTTAGTCAACACACACACACACACACACACACACACACACACACACACACACACACACACACACACACAGAGGAATACACAAGGATTTAGTCACCACACACACACACACACGCTCGCGCGCGCGCGCGCAAATTACACTCACACATGCTCGCGCGCACTCAGGTCAACATTGTGTGACATACACACACGAATGCCTGTAAGCGCGCAGGAGCACACAAGCGAACATGCACACTCATGCACTCACATACACATACGTACACACACATTCACACAAACATGCGCGCATCACAGCGCATAGTAAACACGATTTAAAAAGAGTAGTTGCGCATCACTGCTCACACGCACTGGAGCATGATCGAGGCAGCCATCGATTGCACCATTAGCTGTTGCTAGTCACCTTACTGACAAGACCACCTCGGTTCCTAGACAGTGGCGGCCAGTAATCGTGCTTATCGGGTTTGTGCGGTTAGAGAATCGAAATAATTCAACTCTCAAGAATTCGCAGTTTCTGCCAAACCTGGCTTTAAGTTGTTTGCTCCACGTTTGTTGAATGAAGCGACGCTAGGGCTGCAATTCTAAAGGTAAGTTACTTCGACCCTGTTGCTTACTCTTTCGTTAACGCATAGGACCTAAAGCAGAAGGTATGACGACCTAATCTGATGCTGTTTAGACACTGTCTGTCAGCAAGTTGAGTATTAATAAACACCCCAAATGCCTCTAACATCGATGAAGGAACACAGCGGGGGTAGCGCGTACTTTCGACGAAAAAAACCGATTTCGTTTCAAGCGTTAGCATGAATTTGGTGCATCACACGAAACCAAGATTTTATCGCCGGGTCAAGGTGGTCACTTTAATCTTCACTGCCGCATGGGCACTCCAAGCCGCCGAAGATGTCCATAACCCTGAGATTTCACCCTCCATCATACCCTGAGATTTCACCCTCCATCATACCCTGATATTTCACCCTCCATCATACCCTGAGATTTCACCCTCCATCATACCCTGAGATTTCACCCTCCATCATACCCTAAGATTTCACCCTCCATCTCTGATGAGAATGTCACTTCAGTCACTTCCTCCGGCCTTACTGTGCCATCCTCAGGGGATCCTGCTGAAAGACCACCTGCTTTGCCCGGTTCTGCTAAACCTTCCACTTCCAGTACTCCCCCTCACTTTTCGCTTTCCACCTCGGGTGCCGTCCCCGGCTCTCAGACTTCCACCCCGAGAATTCCCCCTGACTCTCTAGCTTCAACTTGTGACGCTGCCCCAGCACATCTCAGTACTCAAATTCAGGAACTCTTGCTGTCCCACAGTCTCCAGTCTTTGCAGCTACTTTTGCTCCTACCTTTTCGACATTGACGATCTCTAACCTTTTCACAATTACAAAACTGAATTTATGTCTATGAGAGGAGAGGGAGGGTCATGAGGTTTATGAGGAGGTCTGAGGATATACAAGACATCCAGGATGACCCCAGTTACAAGGAATGGACATCGTTGATGGACAGTATTGCTATGTCTCCTAACGCCATCGTTTGCTCCAGTCTATTCCAGTAGAGAAGTCGAGAAGTGTCGATGACTTGCTGGCTTTGCCATAATTTCAAAAGAAGACAAAAGGGGTGAAGAAGACCAGTGTTTCTTTCCCTCCCTCCATCAGGCAGACAATGGAAGAGACGGAGAGAAAAAGGGTAGAAGAGGCAAGACAAAAGGCAGAGAGAAAACGATTACGAGAGGAGGGGATCGGTAACGCAAAAAAAGAAAAGAAAAAAAGAAGGAAATTGAGGGGGGGAGGGGGGGGAGGGGGGGGGGGGGGAGAAGAGAAGAAGAAAGAGTAAAAAAAGAAATAAAAAAAAGGCAAAGAATAAAAGATGGAGTAAGATAAGCCAGAAAAGCAGTTGATGGCAAGCTTGGTAGCTTAAAAAACAAATGTCTGACGCCAGTATTAAATATTGAGTGGAATGAATCAATGAGGAGAGAGATGTGACGGCGACATTAAGGAAGGAATGCGAGTGCAGAAACCGTTGCGTGACCGTTGGTGGCATGCAACGTGTCTCCTGTTACACAACTGAGACCCGGGAACGCATTCAGGCCCTGGGCGTAGACTTTTTTAATTTTGTTTTTGTGAGCAATGTGCAAATGGCATTTGCCCGCCAGTGAATTTCATGTCATCGTTTTCTGTCTGACTGTATCGTTCGAGATTGCACTGTGACTGGGGTCCTCCTGGACGTCATGCCCGCACACGTTGTGTGTGCCACTGGAAAACAAAAACTGTAGTTCCAGACCTTACCTGTTTGGGAGGACATGTGGGGGCGGGGGGGGGGATGAGGGCGGGGGGGGGGTGGGTGGGGGGGGAGAGACTCGAACACGAAAACTTTATTTTACAAGGATTGTAGTTTAGGTCGGAAGGCAGTCGGAAGGACTGGGCGGAGTTGTATGGGTGAATAAAATAGGTCTCAAATGACCAGTCATTGCAATGAGAGAGAGAGAGAGAGAGAGAGAGAGAGAGAGAGAGAGAGAGAGAGAGAGAGCACATAAAATTGTAAGCCTACACATTTTCAACTAATCTCAGTCCCCCCTCATTCGTGCACAGTAGGCTAACGCAAGCTCGTAAAAATGTCTCCACCCAGAGTTTTCCCGCCATAAACTTTCTATTGGCTGTAGTGTTGTGCAACTGTTGCTTTCTTTTCCGGCCTGTGAGTGTTACATTCATGTGTCACAGCGTGCAGCGGCCGGGCGACTTAACGTGCATTGTTTTGTGGGGACGTTTTCAGGGCGCCACGGCAGTCAGACTTTACTTCAGTCAACCACTTCGGCGTGAGGTAGCTGGATTGTTTGATGAGAGGTGAATCCACTTCGATAATTCACCAGCACCACTGCGCAGTTTGCAGCAGGTTGAAACCGCCTGCCGACGGAGACCGGCAGAGTGAAAAGAATACGGTAGAAACTGCCGGAAAGGTGCTGTCGAAGCGCACAGTGGCCTATAAATAGCATAAAGCAGGCCGTTATGGTTGGCCTACGTAAGGTTACTGTGGGCAAAACGCCCTGTGGAAGATGTTGTGGTCGCTGTGTGTCACGTATGAGTTGATGCTCCAGAATTCGAGCTGAATGGGGTGATTCGTTAATTAGTGACAGAGACTTACACTGTCTAGGGGGCTGTCGGACACTCCTAAATCATAGTCACACACACACACACACGCACACAACACACACACACACACACACACACACACACACACACACACACACACACACACACACACACACACACAATAGCTATTGCCTTTGCGTGTGTGTGTGCTCGAGAGGTTGACGACACGAGTCATGGAAGCGAAATGATCGCCTGCCAGAAAAATCATTCCTAAAAAATAAACACACACACACACACACACACACACACACACACACACACACACACACACACACACACACACACACACATTGACATTTGATTGTTGTCGTTGACGGAAGATCTGGTTCGGTTGCCGCTAAAGCACCTAACACCGTTCAAGCGGAAAGCTGGGCCAGTGGAAATCGTGTTACAATTCGACAATGTCAGAAAGGGTGGAACCGCTCGATAGACGAGGGGCTTCAGGTCGGTACGACTGTTTCAGGACACCTTCAGCTTAATTCGATTCGGCGGCTGCATTGACACGCACCAGAAATACTTTAAACCCATCTCTGCGCGCACCGTAATCTGAGTACGTGTGATTGTAGCTGAGGGCGTGCGCTCTCAAGGCCTAGGTAAGTATAGACATTTTCCTGAAGAGAAAAAAGAGTCTAAAACTGAGCTGTCAGCGTTTTGGGGGGAGAGAGAGAGAGAGAGGGGGGGGGGGGGGGGGGGGGGAGAGAAGAAGAAGGGGATATTTAACCACATCCGTATGTTTTACGTGTGAATTACGCTTGGGGGCATACCAGATTGCATTGGCAACTGTGTCAACGTTAGGTAAGCAATAGTGACACCCAAGTTCCACTGTCAGCGAAACTTGATAACTGAAAGCTAATGATTCCCCTTCTTTCGACGCTTCTCAGACTCGTCTGTTTGTTACTTGAACAAGGGGTCTACCCCGAACGTTGTGTGACGTTGTTTTGCATAGTATAACGTTGTTTTGTTTTGTGTGACGTTGTTTTGTACTAAATATTAATGAGCATTCTTATTAACCTTTTGTGTCGGTTTGCCAGATTTTGAGCAAAAACGTGTTCGAAACGATCTGTTTGCGCCTTTGTTCTTTAAATGCTCACGAGCACGGGAGCGTTATTTACAGGTACAGACACTAACCTTTCAATTTTAAAATGTTCATGAACTGTAAGCCTTAAAGGAACTGGCCCTCTCAAATCAAGAATCTGAAACAGAATGACTGCTAGCGTTCTAAAACAAGATCCAAATACAAAAAGGTTCAAACGAACGCTTATTTCCCCGAAATATAATATAAATATAAAATATAAAAGGGATTTCCCCGAAAATGTGCATACTGTGTGTGCATGTTAGAATAAATAAGAGTTCGTTTGAACCTTTTTGCGTTTGTCTCTCAAATCAAGGTTTGCCCACTCCTAAGGCGGACCTTTCTCCGACATGTAAAGAGCTCAAATATAATGTTTTGATGATTCAGTTATGTTTGAGGTGTGAATTTTGATTTTAAGATATAACCGGCGATTTTACTTTCAATGTACAGTCCGACTTTCGTCAGTGACTTCAGCAAACAGCGTCATTTGTCGCGACTGGTCGAAAGGCCGCCAGAGGCCTTTGCTCTTGGACCATGTGCGACGGCCACGATAGCTCAATGGGCAGAGAGTGGGAACCAAAAAGCCAGGCGCAGTACTCGCACGGAAAGTTTTTCCCCCCCTCAGTCCCCGTGTACCACTGCACGCATCAGCATTTGGGCGCACATTAAAATCCCAAACAATGACAAGCGTATCACTGTTTGGACTCACGAAAATACTGCACACACTGATAGGAATGGGTAGCGCTGCACTGGTAACGTGACTCAAATTTCCCGTAAGAGTTTGATGAAGGATTAATAAATAATCGTGCCTGATATTAAAAGGCGGTGCGTGCAGCACGGGAGAGCCGGGACGCTTTTTGTTGTTCTGTGCAGTCAGTCTAACCATTCAAACAACGGGTAGGAACCGAACACAGAATCTAGGGAGCAAAATCATTGATCTGAAGTTTGTATCGTGGCTTCTTGGTTCTATCTATAAGGACGAAACTGACTTTGAGAGGGTTCCTTAAAAAGCGCGCCATTCCGAAATGGCTTAGCTGATCACATAAATTAGGTCGCTGTGCCACTGACGTCAACAACACCGATCGGATTCTAACTCGGAAATAAGGTAGGGGCGGTGAGAGTTGGTGGGTGGGGTAGGTTGTGGAGAAGGGAGGGGGGGGGGGGGGGGGGGGGCGGAGATTCAGCTTTGGCAAAGAAACACGTGACAGTTTTTCCGTTATCTGTCTGGCTAGAGAAAACAAAACACGGGTCACCCTATTTTTGATGCGGTTAAACTGTGGTTGCACAGATTATTTGAATGTGCCGAGCAGACTTAAATAAACAGATCAATGCTAAGTTTCAGTTCATTGAGCTTCTAACTGCCGTGATGCATAGCCTTCGTCTTTTCAGCCACCAGTGAACAGTGCATAATTATACATGTATGATCTAGATCTCCTCCATCTTCCTAGCTCTGCTCGAAGAAATGTGGGACAGGGGTTCGCCCCCACACGGAACACATTGAAAAGTAAGTGATTTATGGCGACGGATACAGGTCATTTATAGCGTGCGATCCATAGCTGCCGACCGGCTGAACTTGCTTTTCTGGGTACGCGCTTTTTACTCCCGTAAGCACTTCTTTTAGGGGGCTTTTGAATCGGAGTTGTAGAGGTCATTGCGCTGACATTTTCGGAACGGTACCAAGAAGTCGACCATAATTCACACAGAGGCTGATCGACATAAACAAATAAATTTAAAAAAGCGGTAGTGCGCCGACACACAGGCTTTCTATTACGACGAGAGAGAGAACACAAACGAACGAATGAACGAGCGCAAAGCGCTTTATACATTGTCCTTCCAAAATTGCAGAGATTGTCCGTAATATGTCAGCCCGACATCTGAGGACATTAAGCTCCACAACACCAAATTGCAGAGATTGTCCGTAATGTCAGCCCGACATCTGAGGACATTAAGCTCCACAACACCAAATTGCAGAGCGGAGAAGGTGAAAAATCAAACTTTTTCTTCTGACCTGCTTAGGATAATAATTCTTGGACTTAGTGCATTTTTTTCGGTGTCCTTTTTCTTTATATGATTACTGACAAAGCGTAAAGTCTTGAAATGATCGAGAAATCGGACCCATGCTATCCGAGGTCGAACACCTTCGGTGCAAAAATCAACCAGTTTAATGAGTCCAGCTAGACTGATTGATGGTCTTTATCCCCAAGCCAAGCGTGAAGGTGATATCAGGGCAAAAACACAGTCATCAAACCACTCGTAGGCTAAAAGTCTAATTCACTGTTCATGTCGAACGTCAGTTTATGCTGGGAGAGGATTGGGGGAAAATGAAGTGGAGTGAGACGGGAAGGCAGAAGATAGAGCAGAAGAATTCCCAGCAGAGGTTAGCACACAAAGCTTAATTTTAGAAGAAGAAGAGGCAATGTTAATTCTGACCTATTCTAGAGAGAACTGTTCTGTGTTCTGTGTCCGCAGTCCCCTACAGCAGGATTCCTGCGAGAGAAAAAAGTGAGACCGAAGTCCCAGTATTTTTATCACCGGGTTGGTTCCCCTGTCTGCGACGTATCGTCTTGCTTTCGCCAGAATCGTTAAGCGAATACACGTCACAAAACCACGTGATAATCAAGTTTTTTGTTGTTTTTTGTTTCTTGTTTTTGTTTTTTTCCTTTTTCTTTCTTTCTCGTCAGTTACAAGACTGAGTTAACAAGTCGTACTTGTATTAAAAAATCCCCTATGTTAACTTGTCAGTAAGAACAGAACTACCGGTCGCTAATATGCAAACACACTGACAACAACAGCTGAATAATTATAGGGTGCCCCCACCCCCCCCCAAAAAAAAAAAAAAAGGAAGAGGAAGAAGGAGAAGAAAAAAGCCACTCACAAAAATGCTAATAACTTCTACATGTTTTCAGCAAATTACTTCATATTTGGTACACATTAACTTTAGTTTGTGCATGATCATTCCACGAAGCTTTCGGTTTGTAGGTCAAATAGTCAGACTTTCATGTTCTGTCCAAAATGTGTTCCAAATGACCCCCTTGGCGTTGCAGGCACACTTGCAAGCGGCACGCGAAATTGTCAATGACACAACAGCGGTGCTTAGGAAGTTTTGGGGTTATCCGAGTGTACGAAAACAACCCCCACACAACAGGTGACTTGAAGACAGCATTTACAGCCAGGATCAGAGCAAACCCCATAGAGCAACGTGTTTGTGTCATTGACAATTTTGGGCGCCGCTTGCAAGTGTGCCTGCAACACTAAGGGGGTCATTTGTAACATTTTAGAGGGAACATAAAAGTCGGACCGTTTGACCTACAAACGGGAAACTTTGTGGAACGATCATGCACACACTGAAGTTAATGTGTATCGAATATGTGTTTATTGGGGGTCTCCCTGTATACTGATGATTTGGCTACCCTGAATAGAGGAAGTGAACTTCAGATTCGCCTTTCCAGCTGACCAGCTGATCTTCAGCCGTATTTATGTCGCTAACACCAATATATGTTATGTGCGAAAGAGACTAGCGAATACGTAGCACGCTGCTTTTAGTCCAGTAAGATCCGAATATTTAACTGTAAAAGTAGACTATCCAGGAATTGCCACACTTATCTGAATCGTTTTTTTCCTGCGTTAATGTTTAATGCATAAATTGTAATGTTTCACTATGCTTTGTATAATATGTTTATGGACGTATTTTAATGCCATTTAAAGCACGCTGCTTTTAGTCCAGTAAGATCCGAATATTTAACTGTAAAAGTAGACTATGCAGAATTGCCACACTTATCTGAATCGTTTTTTCCTGCGTTAATGTTTAATGCATAAATTGTAATGTTTCACTATGCTTTGTATAATATGTTTATGGACGTATTTTAATGCCATTTATTCGTATGTTAGTATTTGCGCGTTGCATATGTTTCTTCAGTTAGGTTGTAAATAGCCACTGTGCCTCTGAAAGTGCTTCGTAAATTCCCTATTATTATTACTGTTGTTGTTATTATTGTTATAAAAAAAGGACTAGCCAGAAATTTCCGCTGTGACTCAAATGGCTTTTCTTTTTGTTAAGGCTACGTCATTTAGTGTAGGAAATACATAAGTTAAAACCTGTCGTTCCGACATTAGAGAAAGAGAGAGAGAGAGAGAGAGAGAGAGAGAGAGAGAGAGAGAGAGAGAGAGAGAGAGAGAGTTAAAATCGATAGGGCTCTAATATCTCGTGTGTGTGATACAATGTTCTTCTATCATCATCCTTATCTAATTTCAAGCATGCGTAATTTGATATAGTGTTTTGTGCTTTGCTCATGTGTTGTTGCTCCCCCCCCCCCCCCCCCCCCCATTGTTTTTCTTCGCCTTTCATATATCGGTTCTCTGTATGCTGTTTTTGATTTATTTATTTTTAAATCAGTATGCCAACTTTGGCAAGGCAGATTTTTCAAGACTTTCACCTCTGGACATTACTTTTGGCTGTACCACTATACTTTGCGCGTGTTTTCTTGTAGTTATTATTATTAGGCTTCTGCCAAAATCTTTATTCTTGAGTATTAAAGACCAACCAGTCAAGAAAGCCGTTAATACTCATCTTTTCAGTTAAATGTGCATGGTACCTCCTCTCCCATAATTATGTCTCTCTGTCTCCCTCCCTCCCTCCCTATCTCTCTCTTCCTCCCTCCCTCCCTATCTCTCTCTTCCTCCATCCCTCTCTCTCGCTTCCTCCTCCCCCACTCTCTCCCTCCCTCCTCTGTCTTCCTCCCTCCCTCCCTCTGTCTGTCTGTCTGTCTGTGTCTCTCTCTATTTCTCAGTGTGGCGGAGGGGGGTGGGTTGAGGGTGGTGGGAATTAGGGGTCGGAGTGCAGCGAATATATCATGTTTTGTGAGCGCAGAACCGAAGACGGTAATACGCTTAGGTTAGCCCTAGTTCCAAATCAGCAACAGGCCATAACGCCTTACACTTAGCAGTTTTTATTTTTTTATTTTGGCAGTATTTTAACTGAGCCACTTTGCTGTTCTTGTGGAAACCTTTGCGCTTTCCGTTGAGTTTTGGTAGTTCGCTTGTCAAAAACCAGAGAAACATTTCTTTCTTTAAAGTCCGAGGCCGTTGGAGGTGATCCACTGCACAGTTGCAGAGTTCTGAACCCCAAACCTTGTACAGAGAGGGCCCGCCGTCAGCACGTATACAAAACCAGAGCACGAACCACTAGTCAGAGCTCAGGAGCTGTGTGAAGGTCGAGCTGTGTGAAGGTCGAGCTGTGTGAAGGTCCCTAACAGTCCCAACGGTCTTTGTGGACGTAAAGCAACAGAAGCACAGTGACAATAATAAGAACACATTAATTTTCTATAGCTCTGTTTCCCGCTTAGCGAGCTCAACCAGTCCTGGCTTGACAGTGACAGTACGGTGAGCACGTAAACCGCCTTGCTGTCCCAGTGTCCACGTGATAAGACCTCTCTGTTGACACCTCGCGCTTGTGTTTGCTAGAGGTGTGGAGTCCAGACTTTCTTATCACACAACATGAACATCTCAATAATCAAACAACGATCTACTTTACAAATTTCATTTTCATAAAATACAATATATTAATTTAGGCCATTCCATCCCCTCCCTTTTCTTTCGTACAGGTTTTTGCAACACTTTCCGTAACATTACTAACGGATGAGAACGATGGATAAAACAATACGCACTAATGGATGAAAACAAAAAGATGTATTACTAGCCTACAGCTGTTATATGTTTGCACAAAGCATAGGATACAAACACGCGCGCGGTCGCGCTCGCGCACACACTCACGGAAAAAAATAGAAGAAGAAAAGAAACAAAAAAACAAACGAAAAATAGGGTGAGGGTTTGGGAAGAAAAAATGCCAACATCTGCTGCAGCAGCAACGATAAAAAGAAGGAGGGGGGGGGGGGGGGGGGGGGGGAAGCAGCAGAAGAATGGCCTTATATTTGGATTATGAGGGAAAACTAACGAACAGAATTCTCGAAGCGTGCGCTAATGAATGAGAACAAAAAGTTGTATTACTACAGCTGTTACATGTTTGCACAAAGTATAGTATACAAACACGCGCGCGCACACACACACTAACACACACTATAAAGACACACAGAGCGCATGTGGCATGCACTAAAGCAACTGTTGTGACAGAACAGATGCTACCTTTGTTAGTTGTTGCTGTCACATAATGGTGGGTGACGGAAAAGAGGTCTCTGTGTTGATTTCCGAAAAAATACTTGGCAATAACTCAAACAGCAAGGTATATAGTGCTCTCAGTTTTGCCAGGAATTGTAGGTATATTTTGCCTTTAGACGATCTTCGGAAATCCAGGGGACTGCATTCGGTAAGTGCCTACGGGCACGGACCTGTATAAATTATATAGGTCCATATGGACCTATATATATATATATATATATATATATATATATATATATATATATATATATATATATACTGGACTGCCAGCTTCGTGAATACCTGGGTAGCGCCTTTTTCCGGTGTCGCTATGTTGCTGTGAGTGTAACGTATAGGCCTTTGTTGTACATGAACATTTGACAGTAAAACATCTTTATGTTGTTGTTTTCTGTAAGGAAATGTGATGATTTTTTTTTTTTTTTAATCACTCGAAGCGGTCGGAATTTCGCACACGAAAGAAGCGTCTGAGCCAGCCAAATGACCATTATTAGCAAGCGATGTGATTGACGTGCCCAGCTGCTTTTTGTTATTGTTGCTGGAGTGTGTGTGTGTGTGTGTGTGTGTGTGTGTGTGTGTGTGTGTGTGTGTGTGTGTGTGTGTGTTTGGGAGCCAGTTGTATGTTTTTACTTTAAGGATGGAGCAACAAATGTATACGTAAACACAGTGTAAGATACGAAAATCTCTCTCTCTCTCTCTCTTTGTTTTTGTTTTTGTGTGTGTGGCGTGCAGGAAAATTCTGTTCCAATCAGCATTGCTCAGTCTGACGTGGTCAACAAGACTCCAAAAGCCATGGGAATAAACCATGCAACCCCATGTGCCAGGGGCAACTATATTAAAATCTAATAATGAATAAAGAAGGCACGTCAACGTTGATTTTACACTATCAGCTGTACAGTGTAAACCAGGGTGTCAAATAATCAGGCACATTTTAAATGCGATAATAGTTAGGCACAGTTAGTTTGTCATGTATATGAAAATAACAGTATAACAATAATTAACATATCATTGAGACTGAACAGGGCAGCGCCCCCCCCCCCCCCCCACCCCCATTTTTGTTTTTGTGTTTTGGATGGGATGTGTAGTGAAATATAAGTACATGTGGTATACAACTTGAAGCTCAAAGTATACTTTAGCAAGGAACAGAGAGCAGGAATGATTTTTTTTGTGTGTGTGTGTGTGTGCAATTTTTTTCTTCTTCTTTTCCTTTCTTTTTTCTTGTTATTTTTTAATTAGTCTATTTGATCATACATGTCTTTCATTTGTGAAACAACTCACTCTTTCTGTCAACAGACCACTTTGTTTTCAGACATCAGTGAGGCATGTTCAACCCAAACATAAAACAAAAGGCTGTCCACCAGCAAGAGATGCTTCTTTGAGCTTGAGACCCCTTTCACTTAGATTTTCGCGCATGCGCAATGGACTGGCGTGTGAAATCTGCCCGAAGCAGGGGGGGTGAGGGGGGGGGGGGGGGGGGGGGAGGACACGTCAGCTGGGTTGCTGGCCGAGCGCATAGCTGTATTTCCCTAGTACTAGTAGTAGTGAAAACATCGCATTTCACGGCTACAAGATGGGCGCAAAAGATCACTGCCGTGTAATCCAATGCACCCCTGGTCGAATAAAAGCCAGGAATCCCGCGAAACGTCTGTCATTTAGTTTCAGTAGAAAGGCAAAGTATCGTGTTCCGCGGCGCTGACTCGAGAATGATCCCCGGCCCAGTCTGTTGAGAATGAAGTTGTTTTTTTACAAAAAAATTGTCCGTTTTTTTCTTCTCCATCTTATTGAAGTGTACCGGCTGTGCACTTAATTACTACAGTATATACCATTGTTAGAACGAGAGAATGTAGGGAGGCGGGGGGAGTAACTGCGGCATTAACTGACATTGATTAGGCTGTTTTGCCGGCAGGACGTGTCACTAGTGTCGTGCGCATGTGAGGGTGAGTGTGTTGCTGTGTTGAAACCTTTAATTTTTGATCTCTTACCTTACATTTTACTATAATTATCTACAATCGTTTAGGCTAATTTTCTATGTCTGTCCGTGTCTGTCTGTCTCTCTCTGTAACAGCTTTCACTAATTTCATGACGATTTTCATCCTGTTTTAGGAATAAATTATGAGGCTACCCGGCTTGGTCCGTTATTTGTGTGCGTGCGTGCGTGCGCCTGTATGCGCGCGCGCCCGCGCGTGTGTGTGTCAGTCTATGAGACTGAGAGAGAGAGAGAGAGAGAGAGAGAGAGAGAGAGAGAGAGAGAGCAGAGACAGAGACAGAGACACAGACAGACAGACAGAGACAAATAGAGACAGAGAGAGACTGAGATATGAGGGTGGGTGTATGTATGTGTGCGTGTGGATGTGTGGGAGGCGGTGACATGGTGTATGGGTGTGGGTGTGAAGGCGGACAGGATGAGAATAGTGATTATACTTGTGCCTCGTATATAGCTTATTACTCATATTTGAATCATATCTGTAACCAATATTATTCTATCTAATAATGTTTATGATATCAGTATTGTCTGTCTGTTGTTGCGCTCTGTTAAATTTTGAATCATTTATACATGGTCGTTTTTTCCCCTGTTTTTTTCCTTCTCTTTTTTGAAATTTAATGTTCTTGTTTTGTTGGGTGTTTTTTGTGTGTGTGTGTGTGTGGTTTGGTTTGCTTGTTCCTTTAAATGGAATAAAGAAGTACTTAGCTTGACCTGGCTAAATTAATAGAAACGGCGGACTACCGACAAACCTAATGGTAAACACACCACCAAACCACAACAGTCAAAAGACTATAGCCTGCAGCAAATAAATAATGGGTGCGAGTTGAGCGACTCAAAGAGCTTTGTCATTTAATTAAAGTATGGAATGCATAAATACACACAAAAGCAGTAGCATAATAATACATCAATACACATACTTAGACATACAAAACAAAGTGAAACTGACGCACACTGAAACACAAACACCCCGCACTCATAGTCGCCTACACGTGCGCGCGCGCGCGCTCGCACTGACGCACACGCACACACACACACACACACACACACACACACACACACACACACACACACACACACACACACACACACACGTGTTCACAGGTTTCCGTGCACGCGCCCACACACACATACACACACGCACACCAACCCCCCCACACACACCTAGGCGGATCGCACGCACTTGTGCTGGCGTACACTAAATGCCCCCCACCCCAGATATAATTTCCACAAATTCTGCAATTTGTCTTTCTTTTTCAAACTTTTATGCTATGTAACTATATTTAGTAGCAAAGCTCGAATTATTTAAGGTTTGCATGACTGATTGATTCATTTAATATTTCACTGATTCAGTTACTTTTACATGTGATGCTTACATGAGTATATATATATGTGAACATCATGCATTCACTGATTAATTTGCAGTCTTCATGTAGCGCATGTGGTCACTGCCATTTGGGTGCCCACAGGTTAACCAACTTAAATATTCTGGTTTAGTTCACTGAGTATGAAGCCCCATTGGAATGGAGAGAAGCAGGAGCTGGCTTGAAGGTGATCTAATACAGGATTTGGGAATTTACAGGACTGTGAAAATGTGTAGACGAAGAAGAAAGGTTATTTAGCCTAATTCTTAAAGCTGAATAGTTGTCGCAGAGTTCTCTGTGATGCACCATGGAAGCTGTACTTTCCCAAGAGCTTTGAAGTGGCCCCTTCTGGTAAGTTAAGGTTTAAAATATATGCATAAGTAGTAGTACTAGTATTAATACTCTGTAACTGTTATTATTGTTAATGAATATATGTAGTATACATGTACACCTGTTACTTGTGTGTTAGATACCCTTCACTTTAGCTGCATGTGTCTCTGTGGCAGACTTTGTGTGCTCCTAAATTCAGTAACTGGTAATGTGTTAAATAATACTATTGTTATTTCTTTATGTGTATCATGACTTGAAATTGCTGTGATTCAAAATGCCTATGGCTGCTTGTTTGCTTATTTACCTGCATATTTATTTTTGAAACTGCCAATAACTGGTGGAGGCTCTCTGTCAGACTGAAACAGTTTAACATATGTGAACATGTAATTGTTGGTGTTGTGCTGTCTGAGCATGGCAAGAAGAGTGACATTGCAATTTTCTGTCAGTGTCACTGTCACACACAGTCTGTCATCAGTGTCAATAAAACAGTTGAAACTGAGAGTTGCATTATTGTGAAATACATTGTCATTGAGTTGCATGATTTCAGCTTCTACTGAACAGGTAACAGGTGTACATGTATACTACATATTCATTATAAATAATAACAGTTACAGAGTATTAATGCTAGTACTACTACTAAACAAATCATTACGCATATATATATAAAACATTGGCCAGACTTACCAGAGGGAACCACTTAGCAAAAGGAATGGGAAAGAAAAAAAATGATTCAAATTCCCAGTGACCAGGGGACACCGAGTGGTATCACAAGAAGAGTCCCACCAACAGAAATTCGAATAAAGGAAAAAAAAAAAAAAACACTCAGAGAAGTTTTTCAACTGATAATGGTGAACTCTCGCTCACCGAGACAGCGGATCGTCAACGGAGTGTGTCTACTAGATAAAGCTAATTAGTGGAGTAATTAGCGACGCGATTGAAGAAGTGGATACACAGAGACGTAGATCTCGGTGCAAGGAATCGGCCGATATGTTTTTTGATAAGTTTTGATCACTGGATCGGCAACAAGCAGCGCTGAAAGATAATGAAACAAAGGGTGTGCGACCATTGGCACGTTTCCTGTGTGACTGAAGACATTTATAAAAAGATACCCGTCAAATATTGGCACGCTGCCTGTAAAAGCCTAGACTCGACTGTCGAGCGAAGTTATGAGTGAAGCCGTTAGTCCGTATTTTAGTAAGTGTGGAACAAAGAGAAATTACCCATCAACATCTGACGAAAGTGACCATAGTATTTGTTCGGAAGCCAGTGCCAGCAGTAGACAAGAAAGAAAATTTTTAATTAGTCAGTGAGGACGACACAGACATGGCAGACAAGCCGCACTGGATAAAATCAGCCAGCGCCTGGACACCTAGCCACCAGAACAGACGTTAATCAGATAAAAGTGGAGGTAAAAAATCTGACCCAATCCTTCCTTGAGAAGTTAGAAAAGTTAGAAGGTCGATTGTTCGACATTGAAACAAAAACGGACAAAACTGAAACAGAAGTGAAGGCTGAAAAGAAGAAAACCGAAATCCTCACGGAACTGTGAAGCAGCAGGAGCGGAGACTGAGGCAGCTGGAAAGGGAGCAAAACGACCTGCAGCAGTATACAAGACGCTGGAACCTGCGAGTATACAAGGTGCCCGAAGACAAAGCAGAGTCTGCAGACGACTGTGTATCGAAGGTATGCAGTATATTCAGCGACAAAGTTGGCTCCCAATCAACGCTGCTGACATCGAGGTGGCTCACGGGGTGGGACAGCGGAGCAGCACCGGGAGCAGACCCATCATCGTCAGATTCTTCGACCGCAAGAAGAGGGACAAAGTTCTCAGCAACCGACGCAATTTCAAAAGGAAAGTGTTTGTTGTTGGAGAAGATCTGACTTACGCAAACTACCAAGTGTCCAAGAAAGCGATGGAACATTCGGCAACCCTGGCAGTGTGGAGTTCCAACGGGAGAATTTTGGCCAAAGTCAAGAACGGACGGATTGTAAGACTGAACATTCACACGGACTTGGGACGAGGCGTTCAAACGAGCTATGCATTCAAATGCGATGAGCGCTGATGAAGACAACTAAGCAAGACACGGTCTTGCCCGTGAGGTACCATGTACTGAGTGCTTTCTCTTTGAATTTGTATATTAATACTATAGAACAGCTTTTTTTTTCTTTTTTCTTTTCTTCTCCTCCTGGTTACCTGGTTACCTTTCTTGTCCCCGCCCCTGTCCCTTTAATTATCTTTAGTATTACTGTAGCAACTAGGACCGACGGGTTTTTTTTTCTCCTATATTTTTCTCTCTTTCTTCGCCTGTTAATATACTGTATGTGTATTCCTTGTGTTAGCCGTCGTTGCAATGCAGATCAACTATATAATTTATGTTTTTGAATTTTACGCGCTTCAGTTGTACGTGTAGATAATTATTGCCAGCTGAGTTGTATGTTGTACACTTGTTGTGTCCCCTGGCCTACTTTTGGAACACACGCATTTAAAGAATGGTTCTACACGTGATTCTCCCGTTTTCATGGCACATTTTCCATGAACACCGGATTTTTTATTTTATATTTTTTGGGGGGGGTTTTTTTTTGGTTTTTTGGCCAGGGTGTTTAGCGCTGAGGCGCTATCACTTGTATAGTGCCAGTTACTTCCACAGACCACACGGTGCTACCATGGGGTTGCCCCCCCTTCCCCCCCCCCCCCCCACCCCCCCCCCCACCCCTTCCGTTTGGGGGTGGGGATAAGCTCAGTAGAGCACTGGGACGACTTAAAAGTCAAACTGAGCCGAACTGTGGGTGCAGATGAACAAACAACGAATTTTGTTATGCAAGACTGTTTGCTCATCACAAGAATACTTGATTTTTTTAATCATTTGTTTTATTTGCACCGACACGGTGGTAGTTTTGAATTATGCTTTATTTGTATATTTGTGTGGGTTTTGAGACAGTTCTGTTTGTTTTGAAATTCAAGACGCCCGTATTTTGAGTTTACGGTTGAGTACTAGTGACAGTGCCTAACATGTTCTGTGGAATGTTGGCTGTTTTGACTGGAGCGTGCAGCACGCAGTTTTAAAAACCGTTGGTCCGCACGACTTGTTATTTTCAAGGTGTATTTACTACTCTGGCACCTATCTGCGTAGTTGTTGTTTGTATATATATACATGTGTGAAGATCATCTTACCTTATTACAGTGTAATTGCCCAGTTTAAATTAACTCTTTTTTCCCCATTCCTTGCTGCTGTTGTTGCTGTGCCTGTATCGACAGCTTTTTTTTTGTTTTTTTTTTTGTTTGTTTGTTTGTGTGTGTGTGTGTGTGTGTGTGTGTGTGTGTGTGTGTGTTTGTGTGTGTGTGTGTGTGTGTGTGCAGTTTGGCTCAGTAAAAGCTCATCAAGAAAACAAAAAAAAGGAGTAGTCACACACACGGCCGCGGGGCCCCGCGCGCACACACCACCCACACCCAAAACCAACCCCTTCTCTGTCTCGTTTGCAGACTGTCACCGCAGCATTATGAAAATGAGCATGTAGATCGATTGTGTTGACATGGGTTTTGAACGACTGAAATGTGTGTATCCTCCCGCGACTTTTGTATATATATGAAAAGTTTGTTGCTACTTTTAATTACTTGTGAATTTTCATTTTTTGTTGTTGTTGTTTTTTTTTTTTTTTTTTCTTTTTTTTTTCTTTTTTTTTCCCCTTTTTACATCGAAACCGCTCGCTTTCTACGCAACCCCACAGACAAAATTCACAGTTTAAACACACCATGCACACACATGCGCACACACGCACGCACGCACGCCCCACGCACCCCCGCACCCGCACCCCCACACAAACCACACCCCCCCCAAAAGTAAAAGAACCAAATTGCGCATAGCGGGGAGCGATATTTTGTTTTGTTTTTATACATTTGCATTTGCTTGGAAGTTTGAATTCCTTTTGGAGCTCGAGACGCCCGTTTTTTTGGGGTTTTTCACCTGAGTATTAATTTTATGAATGTACTGGCACGGTTGGGAATGTTGAATGCGTTTGATTTGCTGCGTGCAGCATGCGGTTGTTTACATCGGAGGTCTGAAAGACTTATTTTTAAGCCATTTAAATATTCGGACATTTGTTTTGCGTTGCTGCTGATTGTATTGTATGTGAGTATCAGCTTGTTTAGACAGTGTGGTTGTTCAGTATAGAATCATATCACTCTTGAAAAAAAAAAAAAAAAAAAGGGGGGGGGGAAAAAAACAAAAAAAAAAAAACCCCCGAAAAACAACATTAAATTAGAAAATAATCTTCATTTGTATACACAGGTATATACTTATTATAAACCAGTAGTTTTGATCAACATCTTTAATTTAAGTTAAAAAAATGGGTTTATTATAAAATTTTAACTCTAGTCAGTGGGCTGTTATTTCATTTTTGTTTTTATTTTTCACGTAAGAACATGGTGTACATCTACCGTCGATATGCTTATAAGTAAAGTTGTGCTGCAGTGCAAGATAAAATCATGTGTATTCAAACATGTTTGATACGTTTTTAACCTTATATTCCTTTTTTGGGAAAGGTTGGAGGGAGGGGGAAGGAGAACTACTCTGTTTTTTTCTTCTTCTTTATTTGGTTTTTCCTCTTTTCCCCCTTCCCTATTTCCCCTGTCTGCCCTGCCCTTCCCCCTCCCATTTTTTTCTTTTTTTTTTGAAATTTTCATCTGCACTCGACAGTCGAATGATATCTTTTTGCACTGCTTGATCAGCGATTTCACCAGAAAACCACTCTTTTCCTTTTCTTCTACACTTAGTATACTGTAACTTTTTTTGTGTAAACCTGTTTATGCCTGTTAGTTGGTTGTATTGTTTGTCCGTTTGCCTGTTTTTTGGTTGTACTATATTGGCCATGGACTTTGAATTTATTATGTTTGTATGTGCATATTCAGCGCTGGGTTCAGCGTGTTGTGATCTGTGCGTATGTACGTCAGTGCCTTACTGGCGTAGGTTTTGAACTGTTTGTAGGACATTTGTGGCGGTTTTTTGTGAGCTTGTTCGCACGTGAAAGTGGTTCCTTCCATGGTGTTTCTGCTTTGTTGGATAGTGTCTCCTGGTTGTAGTGGGATTAGATCACGCATACCATGACCAATACATTTTAAGGTTGTCTCAATAAATTGCCAAGGCCTAGCTGACCCGCGCAAGAGGAGAGATGTTTTTCACTATTTAAGAGATGTCATATTCCATATCCTACTGCAGGATACCCACTTTGATCCAAAACTAGAGAACTGTATTCGGGCTGAGTGGGGTTATAAATGTTATTTTGCCTCGTATAATTCAAGTTCGAGGGGTGTCGAATTTTATTTAATAATAATTTAGAATTTTCTGTAAACAAGGTTTATAAAGATATTGCTGGAAATTATATATTTGTCATTGTCAGAATAATGGATAAAGATTTTGTGATCGTCAGTTTGTATGGCCCAAACCGTGATAATCCGGAGTTTTATGCCGAGCTTGAGGAACGGATCAGCGAAGTTGGCTTTGAAAATCTTATTATTGGAGGAGACTGGAATTTAGTCTTGGATTTCACATTAGAAAAAAAAATTTTTATAACTATAAACACTTTAATAATGCTAAAGCACAAGAACAAGTCGAAAATTTAATGATAAACCTCGACCTATTAGATATTTGGAGAGAAATTCATCCTGAAATGAGACGGTATACCTGGCGCAGAAACACACCCCTTCAACAGAGTAGATTGGACTTTTTCCTAATTTCAGATTTGCTGTCCACTTACGTGACAGAAGCAGATATTAAGCCCGGTTATCGGACAGATCATTCCATGATCACATTGACTTTGACTTTAGGGAAATTAGAAACCAGAAATAAGCTATTGTGGAAATTTAATAATTCCCTATTAAAAGATAAGCTGTTTGCAAACGAAATAAATGATGTTATAAAACCGTGATTGAAGAATATGCAGCTCTACCCTATTCTCGTGAACAACTTCCTTTCATCCCAAATTGTGACATTCAATTTGTAATTTCCGATTAGCTATTTTTTGACGTACTACTTATGAAAATTAGGTCAAAGACAATCTCGTATGCTACAATGAAAAAATGTGTGGATCAGGAAAAGGAAAGGGATTTGCAGAACAAATTCAGAGCTTAGAAACCAAAATTAAATTGACAGAAGACGAGAAAGGGAAACTAGAATCTTTTAAACAGGAGCTAATTGCACTTAGAGAGAAAAAAATGGAGGGAGTTCTGCTTCGATCGAGAGCAAGATGGGTTGCCAAAGGGGAAAAAATAACAAAATATTTTTGTGCACTTGAAAAACATAATTACGTTAGTAAACAAATGATTAGGCTTACTTTAAACAATGGGGAGGAAATATATGAAACTAAGGACATTATAAAGGAAGTCAAAATGTTTTATGAAAGATTATACTCTGACAGACAGTTAGAAGATTGTGAAATATTAGACTTGGTTGAGGATATACCAACATTGACAGGCAAGAAAAGACCTCACTCGAAGGGGGAAAATTTCTTTAGATGAAGCAAGCGTTGCCTCAAGAACATGAAAAACAATAAAAGCCCAGGCTCTGATGGTTTTACTGTTGAATTCTTTAAAAAAAAATGGCGACAGCTGGGTGCATTCGTTGTTAAATCATTAAATAATGGGTTTAGAAAAGGTGAATTATCATCAACACAAAAAAAGGAATAATAATATGCATACCAAAAGGGGACAAATCAAAAGACCTAATAAAAACTGGAGGCCAATTTCACTCCTTAATGTTGTTTACAAAATAGGATCCACTTGTATTGCCAGTCGCTTAAAACGTGTCCTGCCTTCTTTGATCAATGAAGACCAAACTGGGTGTATGGCCAACAGATATATAGGAGATAATATTCGACTGATATACGATTTAATTAGTTATTTGAACAAAGAAAATATGCCTGGGCTACTCTTGTGCTTAGACTTTGAAAAAGCCTTCGATTCAGTGGATTGGAGATTTATGTTTTTAAAATTTTACATGCGTTTGGATTTGGGCCCCATATTAGCCAGTGGATATTCACATTTTATAGAGATATAAAGTCATCTGTCCGGTTAATGGACAATTATCAGAATGGTTTTTAATTCAGAGGGGATGTAGACAGGGGGACCCAATTCACCATATCTATTTATTTTATGGGTAGAAATACTTGCTACTATGATTAGGCAAAATAAGAATATTAAAGGTATTTTAATAGGAGAAACCCGAGTACAAAAATTTTCCCGTATGCTGATGATACTGAAATTATGTTAGAAGGTGACAAGAACTCATTTGAGGAAACAGTTAAGATTATTAAAAACATTTGGAAACAAGTCGGGTCTCTTCTTGAACGCGGGGGAAACTAGTGCTATATGGCTTGGTAATAAAAGAAATTCACCCATTAAATATATGCCAAATTTATATATGGATTTGAACCCAACCCAAATTTTAAAAAACTTGGTATTTGGTTTACTAATAATTTAAAAGAGTGTGAGCTCTCAACTTTTTTTAGAAATTTTTAGAAAAAAAGCATTTTACAAAATTTTGGTTTTTAAAAAGACAAATAACCCCTCGGGAGAGTGGGTGTTTTTTGAAGTCGCATTTTGTCTAAAATTATCCACCTATGGATTTTATTGCCAAATCCACCAGCGGGGGCCTTGGGAGAAGACCGTGTTTCAGTTTGTATGGAATAGAAAACAAGACAGGATAAGTAGGAAAGTAACCGTCAAAACTATTGCAAAAGGAGGACTTGGCATACCAAATATTAGACATTATATTAATGCACTGAAGCTAAGTTGGATACGAAAACTAAAAACAAGTGATCACAAGTGGAAAGGTATAATTACATCAACTTACCCGAAAGTGTTACTACTTGAACAATTGGGATCAAACATATGTAAAACGGGACTAACAGTTGAGAGTAATAGTTCAACCGATTTGACAAAGACGCTTAAGATTATTTACAGTCAACAAAAAGGTTCACGCCTGTAATTTTGAAATGCTTACACAGGGTAAAGATAAACCTAAGTGCTGTGAAAACTGGGAAGCAAGATTGAATACAGACATTTACTGGAGAGAACCTTTAAGAAAATGCAAAACATCCAAGAGATAAAACTAAAATGGTTCCAGATAAGACTTGTACATAGAATATTAGCTACCAAATTTTTTAATGCACATGGGTATTGAAAATGACATTAACTGTTCTTTTTTGACGGGAAAGAGACTCTATCAATCACATTTTTTTGGGGGAAGGGTGTACATAAATCTTTTTTGGGGAAAAGTTCCAGACTACACTTAATACCGGGAGCTCAAATGCGAGGACAATAACGCTTAAGAAAATTTTTTTACTTTTTGGTCAGACAGCCAAATTAAATCAGACAGCCCTTTGATTTGATAATTTTGGTGCAAAGTTCAAAATTTATACTTGTAAGATCAACAAGAACATACCTCAGCTGACCTGTTCCCTATTTTAAAAAAAACATTTGATGTAGACAAATATAATGCGATATTAACGATGTCATATGACAAGATAGCAACCGAATGGTTGTATTACAAAAAGCTGATACAAATTTAGACGAGGTTGTTAAAGACGTTAATAATCTTGTAAAATTTTTTTCCTTTTTTTTTTCTTTTTTTTTTTTTCTTTTCTTTCTGTGTGTGTGTGTGTGTGTGTGTGTGTGTGTGTGTGTGTGTGTGTGTGTGTGTGCATTTTATTTCTTTTTTCTTTTCTTTTTCTTTAAATTTTCCGGTAAAAAAATGGGAAAGGAGAGAGAGAGAGAGAGAGAGAGAGAGAGAGAGAGAGAGAGAGAGAGAGAGGGAGGGAGGGAGGGAGGGAGGGAGAGAGAGAGAGAGAAACTGTATTGTAATGGATGGATGCATGTTAATGAATAAAAGCCCCAAAGGGGAAGAAAAAAGAAAAAGAAGAAAAAGTTTTCCAACTGATTGTTGGTGGTTGGAATTTACAGGAACTGTTGGTGGTTGGAATTTACAGGAACAGAGACAAGCATGTTGAACACCAGCTTTTACCAAGTCTGTGGTGTCATGAGCATGGCACTGTAACTTGTAAACTGTGTAACTTAATGTAAGTGCAGCATTCCTAGGCTATACCAACTGTTTACATTCCACTGATCACTGACAATACAAATATATATTATATATATAATCAGAGATAATCTTGGTATGATCTAATGCCCTGTAACACTGAGTCTTAAGTATACCCAAAAGTAGATGAACAACACGGATTCTGAGTGAGCCTGACACAGATGTGAAGAAAGTGTATAGCCTATAGATTTGGAAATTGAACCAGATGTGAACACTAGACCAATGTTACATGAATGTATACAGTATGTTCAGCATGGAGGCATGATAATTAGTAATAATATCACAAGCACCCCAACCCCCAGTTAAATGCAAACCAGCATGGCTACATCCTTAGAACTAATAGAAGTTCAAACTCTAAAGCCACAAAGTACTTTGAAATAATAGAAGTTTTATTGCATAACAATGATAAATATTGATAGAACAACCATGTGAAGCCTGCAAACAAAAATGTTCCATGTTTCAGGCCAACTTGTGTCCTCGTGTGGCACACCTTTTAAACCTGGAAGAATTCCTCAGGGGAAGAACATAAAATTCAAACAGCAACAACAACAAGAGAACGCAATAACTTGAATAAGAAATGTGGTAAACAAAGTAAAATTACAGTACAACACATACATGTTTAACAGTTGCAGGCTCTGGTCAGGTTGATTCTGGTGTTTCAGTTGACTTTGAGTCTGAGGGCATACACAGGGTTGGTCAACTTCCAGCAATCTGTGTGCTGTGAGTGTGAGGTCCACTTGGGCCTACAGAAAAAGATGAATTTGCTTGTCTCTATTACTGTATTAATAGAATTAGTATTATAATAGATTACTGATCTAGAGCTCACTCTATCAGCCTTATATAATGTTAATTGAACTACATTCTCTCCCTTTCTTTCTCATGTAAATTCTCATCTGATTACTGATAATAATTTAAAATCATAATTTTACTTAGCTTTATTTTGCTACGTTCTATACTACTATATTTTGCTACGTTCTATACTACTACTAGTACTACTGCATTAGTGTTGTATCTCATATTATAAAACTAATGTAGTAACAGTACTAATGTACTAGTACTAATGTTAGGGTTAGGTATAAGATTTTAAGACAAAAATATATGAAAAAACTCACCTTTTGTTGCGGATTTCAGCTGTAATTGGTAGATATGGACCTCATTTAATGATTGCGATGATATTTGTGACCCAAAATAACTTTTAAAACGGTCCAGGAATTTCCGACCGTCTCCTTGGATTTTACCTTGAAGCAGTCTTAGGTGAAATGTCTGGAGAAGATTGTGCGAGTGATGGAATGGAGTAACCGGCTTCGTTATTCCTGGTCCTGTACTCGATCTTTTTTTTTTTTTACATGTTTTCTTCTTAATCAAGAACACGGTGTTAATAATGAACGATCGCAGTCGATTCAGTCAATCCGCCATTTCAAACGGACACATCACTCACGAAGACCGTAGTGCGCGAAAAACAAACAACAAAAAAAGTGTTTCTCACTCATAGCGCGCAGCTGGCAGTCCAGTATATTATAGGTCCATGGGTCCATGTTTGTGAGCCGGTTTGGCCTAGCGGTAAGGCGTTAGGCTGGTAAGTGGAAGGACCTCGGTTCGATACCGCTTCGGCTCTCCTTTCTCTTCAAAAAGGTTGTGGTTTGTGGACACTGTCTTGTGACTTTGTCCACCACTTCCTACTGAAACATTAAAATGGCTCTCATCGCTGCCCATCTTAATGCAGAAGTCATTCTGGTGTTGACAGTGTAGCGATAGGTATATAATCTCCCTCTCACCCCCCCCCCCCCCCCCCCCCCCCCCCCTTCTCCCCGTCCCTAATAAGCCGTACGGTTTCTGTGGACGTTAAGCACCATGTTTACTTACTTACATGCCTGTGGGCTGTGAGCCGGTTTGGCCTAGCGGTAAGGCGTTAAGCCCGTTCTTAACTGGGCGAATGTTTGTTCGCCCAACATACTTCGGACAGTTCGACGAACTATGATTCCTTTCTTAATTGAACTTTTAGTTCGCCGAACATGGTTCGGACAGTCCAAACTTTACTTCGTTCTCAACTGGCTTGTAATGAGATGCAAGCTTCGGCCCGAACTTGCGGCAGACGCGCAGCAGTCAAGTCAAGTCAATATACTTTCATCATCCCTCACAGGGTAATTCAACTAACTACTATCTCATTCTGGGTCTCCGAGACAAGGCTGCGCCTCCCACAAGTCAACAAATAAACAAATTCCCTCCGAAGCGAGTGGAGAACCTAGCGACACCGTTATCCATTTTTATTTTTATTTTTCTTCATCCACAGGAGAGCTCTGCTCTCAGCCAGTCAGAGGCAATGATCGTCGAATAGGCGAATGTTCCCAGAACATGTTGAGCGAAGCTTTTTGGACCCCGAATATAGCTTCGACGAATACTTCCAACTAGGTTCGCGAAGAAAAGTTCGCCCAATTAAGAACCAACTGCTGAGCTTCGCCGAATACTTCCAACTAGGTTCGCGAAGAAACCTTCGCCCAATTAAGAACGGGCTTTAGGCTGGTTAGCGGAAGGACCGTGATCTCGGTTCGATACCGCTTCGGCTCTCCTTTCTCTTCAAAAAGGTTGTGGTTTGTGGACACTGTCTTGTGACTGTGTCCGTCACTTCCTACTGAAACATTAAAATGGCTCTCATCGCTGCCCATCTTAATGCAGGAATCACTCTGGTGGTGACAGTGTAGCAATAGGTATATAATCTCCCTCTTCCCCCACCTCCATACCCCCTCTCCCCTTCCCCCCGTCCCTAATAAGCCTTATGGTTTCTGTGGACGTAAAGCACCATGTTTACTTACATGCCTGTGGGTGTAGCGCAGAGTAGGCACGCTTTTGTTGGGGGTACAGTGAGCACGTGGGGAAGATGACGGATACCCGTAAACAAAAGGCAGAAAAGGCATCAGAAATGCCGATCAAGCACTCGCTGTTCGTGGGGAACATGCAGATCGGATATAGTAGTCCAGCATAAATTGTAATAGGTCCATGGCTGAAGATCTAAAACTGTCGCAGATCGGCTCTTCTCCGCTGCCGCCTCCATCCCGGAGTAAGAAAGCAATGTCAAATTATTTTCGCCTGTTGTTCCTGAAAAGCGTCGTGTGTTTATATGCGAACACGTGTGTTTGTGCAATTCCCTTGGGTGAGTCATGCCACTAAACCTCTCCACCCCTCAATTCCTTCTTACCACTAAACGTCTCCCCTCCATCCCCCCTCCACCACTAAACATCTCTCCCTCCCTCCCCCCTTCATCACTAAACTTCTCCCCCTTCCTACCTCCTCCACCACTAATCTTCTCTCCCTCCCCCCCTCCCCCACTAAACGTCTCCCCCTTCCTCCCCACTTCATCACTAAACTTCTCCCCCCCCCCCCCCCCCCGTCACCAGTAAACTTCTCTCCCCGCTGCCTCACCTCCTCTCTTACCCCAACCCGGCCGCTACATCTCTCTGACCAGGGATACCAGCCGTGGTCACTTGGCGTTTAAATTCAAGTTAACAGTGCAACTTCCACTTTATTTCGCAGTGGGCGACACACTTGGGACACCGTGCCGATTGATCCAGATCGGGTTGACTGTAGTGACCTACATATGGCACATGGCTGTGCTGACACACACTGGGTTTTACTGCAATGACCTAGATCGGATATAGCGTGTTCACCAAGACTGTATGGGTTCCCGAAGCGACCTAGATCGGATATACCGTGTTTATCTAGACTGTATGGGTTCCTGAAGTGACCTAGATCGGATATACCGTGTTTAACCTAGACTGTATGGGTTCCCGAAGCGACCTAGATCGGATATAGCGTGTTCACCTAGACTGTATAGGTTCCCGAAACGACCTAGATCGGATATACCGTGTTTATCTAGACTGTATGGGTTCCTGAAGCGACCTAGATCGGATATACCGTGTTCACCTAGACTGTATGGGTTCCCGAAGCGACCTAGATCGGATATACCGTGTTCACCTAGACTGTATGGGTTCCCGAAGCGACCTAGATCGGATATACCGTGTTCACCTAGACTGTATGGGTTCCCGAAGCGACCTAGATCGGATATACCGTGCTGACCTAGATCGGGATTCCTTCGCTTGGCCAAAATACCACCTGTATGAAACAATAGCAACAACGCACCGTGCTGCTGACCTAAGTCCATCTTTATTGCACGGATGCTGCGATCGACGTTTCATTGTGTACGGTCTACAACCCAGCAAAGATCGCTGTTTTATTGTGTCACAAAGATCGGTGTTTCATAGTGTACGGTCTACAACCCCGCAAAGATCGATGTTTCCATTGCGTACAGTCTACAACTCGGCAAATACCCGAGGACTGAGACGACACAACCGTGGCGGTAGTGCCACCACGGCAGCAGTTTCCATTTCTCCAAGATTTGAGTACAAAGTCTGTTATCAGTCGAGATTATGACGGCACGAATTACGAAAAAGAAACAAGTAAAAACGTCAACGGGAGTAACAGATAGGGTAAAACAGAAGCAGAAGAAAATAAAGAGAGACAGAAAAGGAACATTCACGAAAAGAAGCGTTTTTTCAACGTACGTAGATAAGTTATGTCGCGTTTAAAAAAGTGTTTTCGTCTGGAATAACTGTCTGTCTCTTATTCGACAAAGGCAAGATCTGCCGAAGGTTTGCATGAAGTTTTGATCTCTTGAGTTTTTTATTTAAAAATGCCAGATCCGCCGAAGGTTTACACGAAGTGCGTACCTCTGGTTGAGTTTATGTACCTCATAATTATTTACTCACATGCCAGGTGAGAGTAACCGGAGCCGATTCGGGTCTCTGTTGTGATCATGTGACGTCTGCCGGGCGACAGTTAACTTCCTTATTTTCTGATTCAGTCATCGTTTGTTTGCATGCAGATTAAGTCTTTGTAGCTTGAAAAAGGGGGTTTGTCTCAGAAAGTGTTTACGTGTTTTGAATTGCCCATTAAAACATGATTTTGTTTTCTTTCTCAAGCCAGCTTTGTGTTTTGGTCTAACAGGAACGGGAATGAAAACGACGAGTAAAAGCAAGACAAGACGGTTGGTGTTTAATGCCTAGTCAACAGCGAGGAGCCTAATGGGGGTACATAAAAAGATATACATACTCGTATTTCCAGACCACAAGTAAAGTTCTGTTTCATTTTTTATGATAAGTAAGTAAACATGGTGCTTAACGTCCACAGAAACCATAAGGCTTATTAGGGACGGGGAGAATGGGAGGAAGGGGGTATGGAAGTGGGCGGAAGAGGGAGAGTAGTATACCTATCGCTACACTGTCACCACCAGAATGACCTGCATTAAGATGGGCAGCGATGAGAGCCATTTTAATGTTTCATTAATTGTGAGGGACAAAGTCACAAGACAGTGTCCACAAACCACAATTTTTGAAGAGAAAGGAGAGCCGAAGCGGTATCGAACCGAGGTCCTTCCGCTTACCAGCCTACCGCCTTACCGCTAGGCCAAACCGGCTCACGAATTTTTTATGATCGACACACTTGCTTTTTATAGTCCTAGTTGTTGAGGCTTTTATGCGCGCGCGTGCGTGTGTGTGTTTATGCGAATGTTTGAGGCTTTTTAAAATGTGCTGTATTATCATTATTATGTGTTTCCCCATAGTTTAAAAGACATTTTTAAAATTATTTTCCAGGTGTTTTAAAATTATATGCTTTTAATTGTGAACTGTGCATCTTTAGCCATGTACTTAATATCTCGAATGAGACAATAATCTCGAATCTTAAACCAAGAAGGCAGTGATCAATCTTGGTAGCAGGCGAAACGGGCAAACCTGGTGGGGATTCCGCCATGGAGTGCACTAATTCTGCATCCGCGGTCCCCAAACCACGGGACTAAGCAAGAAGAAAAAAAAATCAGGTTCAGACTGTAGGAAAAGCATTCCTGGATCGATTGTTGTGTCATATCAGTGCAGAGTGGGAAATCTAATGCAGCGTCGCAGTTTATATCATCTAAGTACAAGTTACCATAGCAAGCATGTATGCATTATACAGCTCATCGAAACCTCAGAAAAGTAATATCGTTCCGACTTGGATTCCACGAGAGAGCTGAGTGTCTATAGCCCGTGCGCGGACGGTCACCGCTTGGCTGCAGTTCGTAATGAATTGTGTAAAGAGTTCATTGCACTTCGCTCGCCTAACCTACTTCTTTGCGGCGTGTGGCAATTTACACGAAATATCGTACTGTGAATAGGACACGGCGTGCAACAGACAATCAATCCAAACACTAAAAGAAGAAGAAAAAGAAGACAATATCACCTACCACCACTAAAAACTGCAGCAGCAGCAACAACAACAACAACAACAACAGAGAGAGAGAGAAAGAGAGAGAGAGAGAGAGAGAGAGAGAGAGAGAGAGAGAGAGAGAGAGAGAGGAGAGAGAGAGAGAGAGAGAGAAGGCCTACGCATTATTGGGATTCAATTCAATTCAATTCAATTCAAAAACTTTAATCATCCCACAAGGGGCAATTTTGTTGTGGTCATGGCGGGTTCATAAAAAATACATAAAGTTAAGAGAACAATACAACAAACAAAAGAGTCTTACTTTAACCGTAGTATAGTTATAAATATAAAACAATTATGACTTCATCATAAAATAGTAATGAAGTTAAGATCACATACTTGTGAAACAATTAATTAAAGTATCACACACAGCAATTAAAACAGTATCACACACACACACACACACACACACACACACACACACACACACACACACACACACACACACACCGTGGCACAGTCACACACACAGCATCATGCACACACACACACACACACACACACACACACACACACACACACACACACACACACACACACACACACACACCATGGCACAGTCACACATAAGGATCTTTTACGTGCTACTGTGGTACGTAGCACGGGGGTGGAACGGATATCGAAATGACAGTCAGCACAGAAAATTATTCAGCCGGCCGTTCCTGCCGCGGTTCCAACCCGCGACCTTCCCATCACGAGCGTGGTGGCACTGCACCACTGAGCTCTCCCTGGCCCCTGACATTACGAGTAGCGTGATCAGAGCCGTGGCCTGCAAGCTGTGCTTCTAGTCACTTGTGTGTATAGCTACCCGCCAGTTATAGTCACCTGGTCTTTAACGCCCAGTTAACTAGTTAGTCAGTTAGTTAGTTAGTTGAATTTAAATGTCCTGTCAGCCGCACAGGGTTACCTTACAACTCACAGCTAGGTCAACCACGAAGGGTATATATCAAGGTGAAGCACCAGCTGTAAAGTCAGAGGTAAAGGAAATGGTTACATCAGGGTGAACACACACGTTTTGAAGTCACAGGTAAAGAAGAGGGTTATATCGGGGTGAAGCAGACGTTTTAAAGTCACAGGTAAAGAAGAGGTTATATCAGGGTGAAGCACACGTTTTTAAAGTCACAGGTAGAAAAAATGGTTTGCTACAGGTTTCCTGCTACACGTCGCAGCATGCTTGAAGAGGACGGCGTAAAAATGAAGCTAAATGAAACGAGAGAAGGGAAAGGGGAGAAGGGAAATCAGACATGCAGAACTGCTGAAAAGCTTTGACTGCTCTGGTTTTCCAGCCTAAATTTTCGCGTCGCGGTACACATGGCGGGGAGACCGGGCATAGGAGTTAACGAAACGGTAACGTTAGGGAAACGCAAGTTCCCAGAGACCAGGAAGAAGCGCATAATTATGAGCATTCCCGAGCGCGTAGACAGACGTAGCATCATGAACGGAACTGACTGAACTGAATTTAAGTGAGCTGAGCTGTGATGATTAGTGAACCCGTTTAGGAGTGGGACAGACGCAAGAAAGAATGGTAGAGTGCATTGTGTATTTATCGGAGCTGGCGATTGGAGCAAAAAACATCCTTAATCTTCAACAGCCGGCCGCGGTCGTTGTCCGAAGGTTCACAAAGTGCTCGTGCACAACGTGTGCCTGTCGTATCGCTTGCCTGTAACTAGGTCTAGACGTAGTTTTATTGATCCGTGCTACGCCCACCCTGATAAAATAGTCGTGTGTGTGTGTGTGTGTGTGTGTGTGTGTGTGTGTGTGTGCGCGCACACACACACCACACACACACACACACACACACACACACACACACAACAGGATAGCTTGAAGAGGTGAGAGTTGACAGATGTGAGTGTGTTTGATGATCTTTGCATGGGAGACTGTTCCAGACAGACTGTGCATGCTGTATCTCAGTAAGCGACTGTACGTTCACCCGCATTCAGCTAGCTTGTTAAAAAAAAAAAAAAAAAAAAAAAAAATGCAAGCCTAGAAACATTTGTGTGGGCAAAGGTGAAAAAGAAGTAAATGCCGGCAACATCGGTGAGAATGTGGGTAGCGTAGATTCACGGCCCTTGTGATTTGCACAAAAAGCGACTCAATTTTGATGTCGTCATCATGTTATAGTGCGCGCACACATCTTTTTCTTTTCATTGCTTACGAAACTGGGCTAAATTCTGATGGACAGAAGCGCTAACTGGTTAGCCTTTACTCTTTCTGTCCTATGATTCACACCGTACAGGCGTTGGCAGAGAGAGAGAGAGACAGACAGACAGACAGACAGACAGACAGAGTCTGTACACTGTCAGCTATAATTGATTCTTTCTTCTCTGTCCACCCTTGCCCTACGGGCGTATTGTGTCTTAATGCAAATCCCATTCGCTGCAGTGACGCTGCATGGTTTCACATCTGTCGAGGGTGTGCATCAGTGTCTCACGACTGATCCACTTTGACACGGTAGTGGTGCGCCTCGCTTGTTTCCATCGCTCTCTGGTCGATCTGCGTTTGTTACGTATATATATGTAGTCGTATTTGTGTGTGCTTCAAATGCCGACGCTGACTTCGTAGTGGACTGATGAGACTGTCGGTGGATTACAGTCATGTCCGCGTTTTTGTTGTGGCGTTGTTGCTGAACACTGGAAGTGTAAACTTTCCCTAGGCATCGGTGACGATGTTCGTTTCAACAGAGAGAAGGCAAGGTGATGCAGAGAGAGAGAGAGAGAGAGGTGTGTGTGTGTGTGTGTGTGTGTG
>JABMCL010000509.1:457500-472500 GCA_018857735.1 Alviniconcha marisindica | reverse complement strand
GCGTCAGCCATCTTGCCGAGTACCAACAATGCGGCAGGAGCATGACGTCATTCCTGGCGCACATGACGCAGCCAGAAAGTGACGACAGCGGATACAGCGTCACCACCAGCGAGGAGGGCGAGCAGATGGGTCACGTGCGCCGGAAGTGCTCGAAGTGGATGCGCAGTGTGGTAGACTTGCATCTGTTCAAAAACAAGGCCTTCCTATGTTTGCTGATCACCTTCACCATGTGGACAGGTACAAAAATATCTTGTTGTTAATGCCTTTTGCTTTCTTTCTCAGTTCAGAAACAGTGCAATCTTTTGCACCAGAAACCATGACAGCTTTTTTTTCAGGCCAGAAACGAGCTGTTGCCGGCACGGGGTTCCACTATGGGTCGAAAGCGCTTGTGTTTTTAATTGTTCTTTATGTGTCGTCGTATAGGTGAGTACATTTCTCTAGATCTGTTCTATTTTGTCATCCTCACCAGCAGGTGTTCACTCATTCTTTGCCTGATGTTTCTTTTTCGTCAGTTTTTTTCGCCTCTGTTAGGAACTGCTTTTGGCTGCTGCCTTTGTTATAGGTCAGAGACGATTATTTTATAACTTCAGCTTCACCATTTGAGACAGACAGACATAGACCCATGCTGCTGCGTGGATTTTAGTCTAGATTTTGTTTCTTTTGTTTTTCTTTTCGTTTCGCTGATGCTGTTTTTTGTGTGTTTGTTATTTTGTCATGGGTGGCGAGTGATCGGGCGGCTTTCCTCATTTGAATCACCAGTACCCGAAGTCACTCATACGTAGTCTTCGAGGCTTTCAGTTGAGTTTGTGGGCTAGATGTACCTACCAAGGGGGAGGCTTGCCAGTAACACCCGAAGTCACTCATGCGTGGTCCTTGTTGCTCTGAGTCCAAGGCGGTGTCTCATCACCGACGTGTACAGAATACAAAATACTTTATCCATCCCTTTAGAGGAGAATACAGTGCCAACTCGCACATCAAAAGCACGTAAAATCAGTAACAACCAAGCAACCCAACTTACAGCCCAAAATAAATCATTACAGTGTGTAAACTTATACAGTATCAATCCAGATATGTGACCCTCTCCCACGAAACCAGTCTTAAGTCGCTGCTGTCGATCAGCCCTGGAATACCCAAAAATGATCAGCAGGGGATCTAGTTTCAAAATTATACACATCTCAGATATCCAAATTGCGACCTAACACTGATTTCGAGGGAGAGGGTCAGATATATATATATATATATATATAATTATGTGTGTATCACAGAATCATTCCAACGTGGTCCTCATTGGTTTCAGTTCAGTCGGTGGCCTTGACCTACCTGCCGGACCTGGCGGTGTCCAAGGGCGTGTCCCGCGACCAGGCGGCCTTCCTCATCTCCATCGTGGGCATCACCAACACGGCGGGCCGCATCCTGGCGGGCGTGGTGGCCGACACGTTCCGCGTGCGCTGCATCTGGCTGTACGCCGTGTCGCTGCTGCTGGCGGCCGCCGTCAACTACGGCATCCCCTGGTGCCACAGCTTCGCTCTGCTCGCCTCCGCCTCCGCCATCTTCGGCCTGTGTATGGGTCAGTCTCTGTGTGTGTGTGTGTGTGTGTGTGTGTGTGTGTGTGTGTGTGTGTGTGTGTGTGTGTGTGTGAGTGTGTGTGTGTGTGTGTGTGTGTGTGTGTGTGTGTGTGTGCGTGCGTGCGTGCGTGTGTGTGTGTTGTGTGTGTGCGTGCGTGCGTGCGTGCGTGCGAGTGTGTTTGTGTGTGTGTGTGTGTGTGTGTGTGTGTGTGTGTGTGTGTGTGCGTGCGTGCGCGCGCGTGATTGGGTGCGTGCGTGCGTGCGTGCGTGTGTGTGTGTGTGTGTGTATAGGGGGGGGGGGTAGTGATGTGTGTGTGTGTTGGGGGGGGGGGGAGGGTCATGTATGTGTGTGCGGGGTGTCAGTGTGTGTGTGTTGGGGGGGGGGGGGTCAGTGTATGTGTGTGTGTGTTTGGGAGGGGGTCAGTGTATGATGTGTGTGATGTGTGTGTGCGTGTGTATGTGTATTGGTCATGTGTGTGTGTACTGGTCACTTTGTGTGTGTGTGTGTGTGTGTGTGTGTGTGTGTGTGTGTGTGTGTGTGTGTGTGCGTGCGCGCAGTGGTGTGTGTGTGTAGTGTATGGTCAGTGGTGTGTGTGTGGGTCATTGTTTGTGGCGGTGTGTGCATGGGGGGGGGGGGGGGGGGAGCAGTGGTGTGTGTGTGTTGTGTGGTGTGTGTATGGGGGGGGGGGGGGGGGTGGGGGGGGGGGGGGGGGGGGTGCTGTAGTGGTGAGTGTGTGATGGGTTGGGGGGGGGGGGGGGGGGGGGGTCTGTGATTGTGTGTGGGAGGGGGCATTATGGTCTGTGTGTTTGTGTCTCTGTGAGTATATTTGTGTAACATAACTGCAATAGTAAACTACTCTTGCCGTCTCATTTGATTAAAAGCGATGCATGTAAATATTTCCAAGCAGGTTGACAAAAATTAATAATGATAAGCCAGTGAATGTAGTGCATTGAATTAAGCTGGTTGTTGTGTTGCTGGCAGCCGTTGCGGTGTCGATGAGGACGATAGTTCTGGCGGAACAACTCGGCATTGAAGTGCTCACTCAATCCTTCGGAGTGGTCGCCCTTTTCCAAGGTCTTGCCTTCACTGTGAACCCACCGATTGCAGGTAGACAAGTGTTGAATCGCTTTTCTTTTTATTATTTGTCATGATACCACTGCTTCTTCCACACTATACTTGCACTGGCACAGACGCACACACACCATGCAAACACGCGCGCGCGCGCCACACACACACACACACACACACACACACACACACACACACACACACACACGCATTCACACTCATTACCACCTACAGGATCACATAGTATTAATTAGTGAAGCTATCGCTCGGGCGCTTTATGCTAGCTTCTTATCATGTTACCTGTTTTCTGTTTGTGTGTGTGTGTGTGTGTGTGTGTGTGTGTGTGTGAGAGAGAGAGAGAGAGAGAGAGAGAGAGAGAGAGAGAGAGAGAGAGAGAGAGAGACAGAGAGAGAGACAGAGACAGACAGACAGACAGACAGACGAGACAGAGTGACACACAGAGAGCATCCTCTCTCTCTCCCTTCTCACTCCCCCCATTTCTGTCTCTCAGTTTGGGTGTATAATTGAAATGCTCTCTCCCTTGCATTGCAGGCAAACTGTTCGACGAGACAGAGGCCTATTTCTGGCCTTTCACCATGTCCGGCACCATGTACCTCATCTCAGGTCTCTCCTCGGTTGTGGTGGGCTTGTGGTTCAAACCTCGCCCGCCCGCGCCCTCGATTATCCTCCATGTGGAGGAAGTAGAAGTGGTCTCCGTGTCGTCGGCCGACAGCCCACCGGAAGTGGACAAGTCTCGCTGAAATGTGTCCCCGGAAGTCCACCCTGGCCGGCAGCAGTGTTTCGGGTGGCCTGCCGGGAAGGGGGCAGAACTCTCCGGCTTTGCAAAGTGACCACAGTCCAGTGGTCTTTGAGCCTTGCATAGCGTTGTGCCCTGCAATGTGACCACAGTCCAGTGGTCTCTGAGCCTTGCATAGCGTTGTGCCCTGCAAAGTGACCACAGTCCAGTGGTCTCTGAGCCTTGCATAGCGTTGTGCCCTGCAAAGTGAACACTGTCCAGTGGTCTCTGAGCCTTGCATAGCGTTGTGCCCTGCAAAGTGACCACAGCCCAGTGGTCTTTGAGCCTTGCATAGCGTTGTGCCCTGCAAAGTGACCACAGTCCAGTGGTGGTTGTGCTCTGCAAAGTGAACACTGTCCAGTGGTCTTTGAGCCTTGCATAGCGTTGTGCTCTGCAAAGTGACCACAGTCCAGTGGTCTTTGAGCCTTGCATAACGTTGTGCTCTGCAAAGTGAACACTGTCCAGTGGTCTTTGTTTCGTGTATAGCTTTGTGCTCTACCAGGTGAACAAAATGCAATGGTCTGTGAGTCTTGTAGAGCTTCGTTCTCTGCAAAATGAACAGGATCCAGTGGTCTGTGAGTCTTGTAGAGCTTTGTGTTCTACAAAGTAAACAGTGAAGTCGTTGAATTTTAATCTTTGTCAGAAGCAAAAATCTTGCACCGCCTATTTTCTCGGGCCACTAGAGTACGTCAAACGTGTAATATGGAGCAAAGTGTTGAAAATAAGAAGGGGGCAGGGAAGTGATGTAGAAGATGTGGCTATATACGCTCCCCCATCCCACATTTTCCTGCGCTTTTTTCCTTTGAGCGCTACCATCCCTTTTCAGTCGCAGTTTAGAACTTGTGTTTCTATGTACTGTGGGCAACTGAGTCTATTGTCTGTATGTACTGTGGGCAATTGAGTCTATTGTCTGTATGTACTGTGGGCAACTGAGTCTATTGTATGTATGTACTGTAGGCGAATTAAGTGTATTGTATGTACTGTGAGCGAATTGAGTGTACTGTCATTGTATATACTGTGGACGAATTGAGTGTATTGTCTGTATGTACTGTGGGCGAATTGAGTGTATTGTCTTTGTATGTACTGTGAGCGAATTGAGTGTATGACTTTGTATGTACTGCGGGCGAATTGAGTGTATTGTCTTTGTATGTACTGTGAGCGAATTGAGTGTATTGTCTTTGTACTGTAGGAGAATTGAGTGTATTGTCTTTGAAGGTCTCTCGGAGGACAAGTCGACATTGCCAAAATAGTTATAACTTGTGACCACGGTTAGTGCTTCTTGCGCTAATAATCTATACTAGTAAACTACCCGCTTCACCAGATCCAAACACATAAAAGGTTCAAAATAAGCTATTTATTAGGACAAAACACGACATGCGAATTTTCTGGGTAATCCCCTTTATCCTCTTCTTTAAACGTGTTTGGATCTGGTTTGAGAACGCTAGCAGTCATTCTTGTTTCACATTCCTTTTACCGGCTTCCCCGCCAAGCTCTTCCACGGCAATGGACTGCTGAAGCTGTTTTCGTCGATGCTGGTGTCAATACAGACATACACGGAGGTGGGGAGGGGGTGGGGGGTTAAGGGGGGAACAGAGAGAGAGAGAGAGAGAGATTAAACTTTATTTCTCAACGGTGAAAATATTAACACAAAGGCCGACTCACATATCTGCCGTTGCTACAGTACTACTAATAACCAAGACATTCATAGTGAAATATTATGATAGAAGGACATAGACAAATACAGAATCAATGGTAATAATAATAATACATATAAAACGAGACAGCGACTGCAACGGAAATGAAAAAGATAACAGTGAAAAATAACTGGAGGGAAAAGGTCTTTTTTTTTTTAAAGTAAAACATTTTGGTTAATTTATAGAGAGAGCATGGATAGGGGAGGAACACATTTAACCTTAGGTAAACGACAATAATAACAATAACAACAAAGAAAAGTAAACGGATACTAAACTAAAACACACAAAAAACAACAACAACAACAAATGTAAACAAATTAATACTCGTAGGTAAAAGATATAGCGGAGACATATACATATAAAACACGTACATATGCATACATATACATATACTCACATGTATGCACATATTACACACACGCACACACACACACACACACACACACACACACACACACACACACACACACACACACACACACACACACACACACACACACACACACACACACACACACATGGCAATGATGTGGCAATGAATGTTCTAATTAGCACTGCGATGATAACAATATACTACCATTACTACCGCTGATACAATGAATAAAAATTGGAAAGATGAAAGGAATAAAACATCCTTTAAATCAATATTTTGTATACTTAGCACAGAGCTGGTATACAATCAAGACAAGAAATGTACCTCATCATCCAAGGAAAGTATATCCATACGCTTAAAATAAAATTGCACGCACACGCTTGGGCGTGCGCACACATTTATACATAAAACACATAACATAAAATGCCAGGTGTATCAAACATTAGAAAGAGAGAGAGAGAGAGAGAGAGAGAGAGAGAGAGACGGGGAGACGGGGAGACACAGAGACGGTAAATAAGTTGGTGTTTTACGCCCAGTCAACCGGTACGGTTATATTAGGGCGAACATAGAGACCGAGAAAGACACACAGAGGGACAGATGGAGACAAAGAAAGAGACAGACAGACAGAGATGGAGAGTCGAGAGAGAGAGAGAGACACATACACAGACAGAAAGAGACTCAGACAGACAGACAGAGAGAGACAGACAGGGAGACAGGCAGACGGACAGACAGACGGGTACACATTTTTGATGATGTTGATGCTGCAGCAGCTGAATAAAATGAGAGCGGGTGGGGGAGATTTTTGGGAGAGATTTTCTCTAAAGCTGCACTGAGATCTGAACTCGCTATTGCTGACGTGACAGTGCGGGGCTATGACCATTACAGCACGGAGATACCTGACAAGTGTGGACGCGTGCAGTTACGCTCATAATTATCACCCTCCCTTTACGTCACAGAGCGACTCGCTCGCTTCAACAGTCTTTAGCGTTAATGTTGATTAGAGACAGAGAGATGTTACCCGTACTATAGGTGCATAGAGTACTCTAGAAATGTTACCCATACTATAGGTGCATAGAGTACTCTAGAGATGTTACCCATACTATAGGTGCATATAGTACTCTACAGATGTTACCCATACTATAGGTGCATATAGTACTCTACAGATGTTACCCATACTATAGGGGCATAGAGTACTTGAGATGTTACCCATACTATAGGTGTATATAGTACTCTAGAGATGTTACCCATACTATAGGGGCATAGAGTACTCTTGAGATGTTACCCATACTATAGGGGCATAGAGTACTCTTGAGATGTTACCCATACTATAGGTGCATATAGTACTCTAGAGATGTTACCCATATTATAGGGGCATAGAGTACTCTTGAGATGTTACCCATACTATATGTGCATATAGTACTTTAGAGATGTTACCCATACTATAGGGGCATAGAGTACTCTTGAGATGTTACCCATACTATAGGGGCATAGAGTACTCTCGTGACCCACTGAGTCTTCACATAAAAGTTTTATCTCAATAGGTTCAGCGGCTAGAGCGCCAAATCATTCGTGGCGGTGACACAGGCAGACGACTGTTCCTTATTTATAAGGTACATTTGTAAATATATTGTTGTTGTTGAGTGCCAACGCAGAACAACTTCCTCTTGAAGTAAGCTAAGTTGGGTATTTTTGCTTGTTGCTATTTATTAGGACAAAAACAGTCTGCAAATTTTCGGGGTAATCCCCTTTGCTACAAAACGACACTTAAACAACAGTTAAACGGTGAAAAATGAGATGAAAAGCTAAATCACTTATCTGTTTTTGGTTGAGCTATGTTGTTTTCCTGTCCAGTGCTTGGAAGAATGTTGGCATAACAATGACGTGTAATAGACGTGATGTAATGAATATTACGTGACGTAAAACTCAAATGACACAGAAGAGTGACAGAGAAAGGTGAGCGGAGAGAGAGAGAGAGAGAGAGAGAGAGAGAGAGAGAGAGAGAGAGAGAGAGAGAGAGAGAGAGAGCGTTGAGTTTTGGAATACGGATGCATGGAGGGAGAGAGAGAGGGGTGGGGATGGGGTCCGACCTTCGAAAAGGAAGAAAGCTTCCAGTTCCAAACATCCCAGGGGATGAGTGGGATGAATGCGCTTAGCAGTCATTGTTGTTGTTTTACATTCTTATTCCCCCTAGTGCATTTGTATCTCGACCGTTTGTTCGTTGCCTAGTAGAAGGAGTCGGTTCGTTGATCCAACACATTTGGTGTTTTGAACCGTCCAACTAATTGTTCAGTTGTTGTTTTCTTTTTTACCTTTTGTGTGTTTTGCTCTTGTTGTTGATGAGTTGTATTTTTTTTTCCATCTTTCTTCTTTTTATGCTTAACGACTTTGTTGTTCAATCGATAACATTTTATTTCGATTGTGGGCTTTCATTTTTAATATTTTAAGGCAATTTGAAAACGGTTTTGCAGACTAGGACAAATATAGTGTTTGACGTGCTTTTCCGTAATAATTTATTACAGTTCTTACCCTTGTGTGATCGGAATGCAAAACTAACACGTTGCCTGGCCAGTCACACAATTGCTTCAACAGTGAGAACGGGTCACTGCCTTCGCATTCATCTCCATTGACTAGTGATGTTACTGACTTTTGTGATAAAATGCTGTTTATGATTCGGTCCTGAAAATACGCGTTCTTGTTATTATCGACATCTGCACCTATGTAGGGGTGCGGGAATGTGGAGTGTGTTCATATTTCAAAGAGTCAGGAGTCAGTCCATTTCCATTATACGCGTTTAGATCAAACTGAGTGCAGTGCTGATTTGACGGTCTTATTTTGAACTTGAGAGAGAGAGAGAGAGAGAGAGAGAGAGAGAGAGAGAGAGAGAGAGAGAGAGAGAGAGAGAGAGAGAGAATAAGTAAGTAAACTGGTGTTTTACACCCTGTCAACTAGTGCGGTTATATCAGGGCGAGAGAGAGAGAGAGAGCGAGAGGGCTAGAGAGAGAGACAGAGGGAGAGAGTGTGTGTGTGCGCGCGATCGCGTGTTCGTGTTGCGCGCTCACGTTTTTCGGGTGACAAGACCAAAGAGGCCGTTAGGCCAGCTATGAAACCCGACAGTGTTTATAACAGCCAGCCCCGCTAACCGTTATTCACGCGAACTGATTTCAGGTTGAAACTAAAACCAACGGGATATTTTTGAACAAAATCCTCGATTTCAATATTTGATTTTGATCTCTTTTACCTGTTAGGGAAAACGTCGGCCTTCTTGGACACACTGAGTTTGGAGGAGTACGCTTCCTTCAACTTCGCAACCAGGCACCGTCACACTAGACCAAGTGGTGTGACCGGTCAGAGTCAGTGTAATTTGTCAGCCACGTGACAGTAAGACCAAGTGGTGTGACCGGTCAGAGTGTAATTTGTCAGCCACGTGACAGTAGAGTTACGTAACCCACTCCGATGTGCATTACCAGAGACTGTGGATGTTACTATGCATGTTTATTTACCCATGAATATGCTACTTCAGCATAAATATGCATCATTTGATTTCGTATTTGAATTTTTATTGGATTTTACTTTTGGAGTTGGTGTTCATACATTCGTGGGTGGATTTTGATTTACGAAGCGATGATTATTCACAGTCGAGTCTCTACCTAGTTGGCGTATTGATATATGTCTCTTCTGGAGCTTTTACAGTTGTGTGATGATGTCAGTGACGATGAGATGAGAAAGGGGAGGGAAGTGTTCACATTTTGGCCCCCACTGGGTATGAAGCTTCCTCGGGGTCTAAGCAAGGAAACCAGCTGCCAAAACAAAGACTGGAACATTTACCAAACACAGGTGTACCTTAGAGCGGTACCTACACTGTTAACATTTGTAATGGATGTAAGACCAGACCTTAACGGGCATAATGGGATTATCCTCCGCTCCCAAATAAATAAATTGCTACATCGCAACCATACCAAGAAGAAGAAGAAGAAAGAAACTCATATATTAGCGGAGAACGTGCGCGATGTTTTGTTGCGTCCATTCTCAACCTTTTGTGCGTTTTTGATGTACAGTAACATAAAACGAACAACTCCTAACTGTGTGAACACAATAGCATCAGAAAGTGTTTTTGTTTTTGTTTTCATGTTTCACATCGAAAATGAGGAAGGTGTCTTAACTGTGAGCGTACCTTGATTCTTACCGACTCTCTCGTCTGTTACCTCATGCAAAGGTGTTGAGTATTTTTGTGTGGATACTCCAGTAACTCTTACTACTTGCCTGTATCCCCAGTATGCATAATAGCTGTAGTCAGAATTGGCCTTGAAGCATAGTTTTACGCATTGTTATGTCTTTCAATTTAAATACGAAACGGACAGCATGTAAATGATTAATGCAATTTTAATGTTGCTCGTCGCAACGTTTGCTTTTACGCAAGTCTGACATTTGTTTCGATATAATCACCATATAATTATTCCTTGTTTCTGCGCTGTTGCTGAAATTATATAAACAGCAACGATTTTTTTCTTTCTCTCAGATTCTACGCTTGTTATCAAAACTGATGTGTGTACTCTGTGATTGTTTTCCCTTCAATGGTTGGTTTTATTGAAGACAAGATACCCTGTGATTTTGTACAAAGCTACATACCGTCTCGTACAACAACAAACACTTGACTCGCCTACGGTAACGCTCACCTGGCATGCGTATAAATACAAGGTATATAAACTCCACCAGAGGTGCAGCCTCGTGTACCCCTGGTGGAGTTTATGTACCTTGTATTTACACGCATGCCAGGTGAGAGTTACCGTAGGCAACTCAGGTCTTTGTTGTCCTTGTGTTACGTATTTCGAGCGCTAATTATCTCCCTTGTGTGTTGATTCTGCACGAGCGCTCTGGGCCTCGTTCTGTTTCAAATGATATCATTATTACATTTTTTTTATTACGTCAGTTTGGTTTCGTAGCTTTTACCTGAATGAGGAAATTGAGAGGAAGTGCGGGGGTTCAGGGTTGGGGGGTGGGTGGGGTGAGGGGGTGGGGGGGGGGGGGGGGGGGTCAGGGAAGGGAACCATTTGACCGATAACAGATCATTCTGGTAAATGAGAAAGGTCTGTGGAGTGTTGTGGAGCTTGAGACACTTAGTGCAGAGAAGCACTAAGTCGAGGACACTACACTATCGATAACTTAAGGCGTAAACTGGGAACCGCTCGACGATGTTTACTGAAAAGCTGCGAAAGGGACAGCGTCAGTCACACAAACACTGGAACTGCTTTCAAGACAACACATAAGAAACTTCCGAGAGACGCTTGGGCGCATATGGGTATTTTGAGTGCGTTGTTACCGTCTTGATCTGACCAAAACTGAACTGACGAAACGGTTGAACGGAAAATCTCAAATCTAAAAGCCGACTGCGAGCGTTCAAAAAACAAAACAACACTCACACACACACACACACACACACACACACTCCGAAGAAAAAACCCAACAACAACAAAACGATCAAAACACATTAAGAATGTGTAAATATTGTGCAAAACGTGCCTTGTTTCAAGCAACGAGTAAACTGTCATGGGACCCAATAACAGCGGGACTGCACAGAGGCAAGCTGAGCGTGCGTTGAGGGAATCACGTGCACAGCCATTGAGTGGGGCGGACCTTCACTTCACCTCTCTTCTCTCTCGCAGCCACATTGCTCCACCCACTTACACAAACGCAGTAAACAACACAACGGACAAGCACCCTGTGTGTCTGTGCGGTTCCAAGCATGTGGTCGACGTTTTGGAAAACAGCACGAGCACATGCTTTGTATCTTAGAGCGGTAACTTACACAGCTACTGGCAGAGCCCGGGGGCTTTGTCCACATTACAGTGGTACTTGGACAGCCTGGCGGTTTGTCTAAGGAGGTGTGTTTGTAGACAGCCGCTGGCTGGCTGAAGTTCATGTGTGGGTCAGAAGGCGGCGAGAGGTCCATTGAGCATTGTCCTGCTGTGTGCGATTAAAAGCTGTTCTTGCTGAACCTGCACGCTTGCTTGCTTTGACTGTTCAACGAAGACGAGTTTCATCGTTCCCACGTTGCGATAAAACGTGGAAATGACGGCGTGCATGCGACAGACGACGACTGAACTGCAGTGAACTTTTGATAATGCTAGTACACTGACCGTGAATAAAACGGCTCATCACCAACCCCTTTCTGGAATCCTAATTATGTTTTCTTTCTAGGTCATCTAGTTTTGCTGTTGACATTGTTCTATAACCACACGGTGCCTGAGTCACTCGTGAGATGCACACGGTGATGTTTCGTTGTGTGATGTGAGGCAGGGGGGGAGTGGGGTCGGGGGGATGGGGGTGGGGGTGGGCGGGGGGAGGTATTTGAAAGTCTGTGCGTTCTGCTGAAATAAAGTCCAGTTTGTGAATGTTTCTGCAGTTGCGACCATATAACGCGGTTTCATTTTTGACTTTATGGCTGTGTTGTTTACCTATACTGTTCAGTGTTACAGCAATAAATAAATTACAATAAAAAGGTAATGTGACTGTTAGTTGTTGTTTTTTCTTCTTTCTTCCGCATTGAATGAGTTTTTATATGTCTTGGTTCCCTTTTTTCGTTCAGTAGAATTGTGTGCACCTTTGGTGTTAAATGCTTGCATAATTATGCGCGCGCAGACACACACACACACACACACACACACACACACACACACACACACACACACACACACACACACACACGCACGCACATACACGCACACACAGAGAGGCATAAAGACGCACGCACACGCACACACACACACACACACACACACACACACACAGAAGCACACACACACACACACACACACACACACAGAAGCACACACATACACACACACACTCTCTCTCTCTCTCTCCCCCCCCCCCCCCCCCCCCCCTCCACTGACCCACCCAAGAGTGCGTATTCATAGACATCTCAACATACAAAGAAGTCTTCAAACACATACTCGCACTCGCACGAGAACAAAAAAGTTATAAAATCCTGCCAGTAGAAAACAGAATCTAAAAAGCAAAGAGAGAAAGAACTCAATCCAGCTGAACAAGATTTTTAATACCGACTGTAGATAAATAGCATGCTAACTGTGAACACAACGCCCTTTGAGCTAATCCTGTCGCCTAATTACTAAAGTACAGTTCCAAAATCAGATAAAGTTTCAGTAAGGTTGTATTCCAGTCAAGTGACCTCCGCGCTCACTCCGTATAAAATAATCTCATTGTTAAGCAAAGAAAATGAACGTTCACGTGTACTGAATTGCATTCACTTTCTTCAATTATTGAAGGTAAAACAATTTGACATATTGCATACTGTGATGAGTGTTCATTCAGTTATTCCTTCCTTCCTTTGTTCTTTGAAATGTTATTTAATTTCATTGCTAGTTTGATCTCCAATGGGGCAGAGAGAAAGAACACACACACACACACACACACACACACACACACACACACACACACACACACACACACACACACACACACACACACACATCGTCACAATTATCTTTTCTGGTTATATGTGGTCTTTATCATGCCAATAGACCATCCATTCGGGGTTTTACCGGAAGAGATAATCAAATTAAATAACTTCGTATATCTCTGTCATTATTCCTGCAGACGCCTTAAGGAGCTCGTTTATAATTTGATCATGGCCAAAAGCTTTTTTTGATTTCAGACTTTGCAGTGCTTTAAGTATTTCGAATGAATGAATAATGGAACGAATAAATGAATGAAAAGTGTTTCTTTATTTTTTATTCTCCACATATTTTATCCCGTCCACGGCTTTGACCAATCAAACGCCCCGGTTACATTCACTCTTCGCGCTCTGTCAAACACATCGGCTGGTTCACTTTCATACCCGAACATTTTGAAATCATCCACGAAAATTGTCTTGAATTTGAACAGAACGTCGATATCCACAGTTCTGTAAGCCTCCACAAAAGCGTCCATCTTCTGTCTCTTTAATTCCGCTCTGTCTGTTGATTCAACATAAGCCTTCGTGGCGGCCTCAATAAACTGGTCAGCAGTGACGTTCTCAAACTCCTCCTTTGAGTAGGGGAAAGGGGTGCGACGGTCTATCAGACCGCGGATTTGAAGCTTTCGCCAGACCCTCAGACCCATTTCCAGTTTGTCCATGCAGCGGAAAATGTCTGTCAGCCACCAGAAAGGACTGTTTATCGAATCTTCGATCGCATCTTTTGCGTAATCGTAGCGAAACTCGCCTCTAGAGAAGTACTCCGTCAGAGAGAGGTTCATGCGGCTAGACAGGTACCTCAGATCTTCCGGGAAGGTCTCCATCTTCCCGATGACGTCGTATTTAAAATCGCACGGGTGACAGCGCTGAAAAACGGGCATGAAGTGGAGCTCCGACCTGTATAACAAAGTGGCTCCCGTGGACATGACGTCACGGAAGGTGAGCTGGTGGTAGCATCTCCTCCCCTTGGAGTCTGGCGCAGGGACTGAAGGCTTTTTCGGCACGCGTGATCCCCATTCGTTCCAGTAGTAAGGGTTGGGAGCGAAGGCTTTGTCCACATAAGCCGAGAACATCCTGTGGTAGGGATCCCTCACGAACACGGCTTTCAGTGACTCTCGGATAAACTGGTTTCGGGTTGCCTCATTCCTGATCGAGGTCAGGAGGACCTTGGGCAGAAGGCCCTCCGAGGGCAGAGGCACGCTGAACGGGGACTTCATGGTACCTGAAGTGTTCAACGTCAGAACGAAGCGGTTCCAGAAGGTGGAGGCGGCTTTGGCGACGGGGCAGAAGAGGAACTTGTTTGGCGGCGATATGATGGGGATTCGGCTGGACAGGTGGGCGGGTGTAGGGTTGCGCGGGCCGCAGTGAGCCTCGGCTCGTTTCTTCCGCTCAGCGATCCGCTCTTCGTCTGCCTCTTGCTGGCCGTGTCTGCACATCAGCAGGAATATATCCTGAGTCACAGGGTTCACACGTAACGCCCATTCTGCAGCCAAACGTAAAAAGCCTGGAATCAACACACAAGGGAGTTGATTAGCGTTTGAAAAACATCACGACACAACAACAAAGACCGGAATCGCCTACGGTAACTCCCACCCGGCATGCGAGTAAATACAACGTTACATAAACTCTGTCAGAGGCACATTTGTTACGACATTTGTCTCTGATGGAGTTTACCTACCTTGTATTTACTCATATGCCAGGTGAGAGTTACAGTAGGCGACTCCGGTCTTTGTTGTTGTGTTGTGATGTCTTTCGAGCGCTGATTGAACCCTTGTGTTGATTCTGCTCGAGCGCTCTGCGCCTCGTTCTGTTTCAGAGTATAAAAAGCCTGGGCCTCGTTCTGTTTCGGCCCAGGCTTGTGGTTTCTGTGGACGTTAAGCACCATGTTTACTTACTTTCTGTTTCGGATTATAAAAAGCCTGGGCCGAAATGCCAGGCTCAGTACTGACACGGGTTTAGTCCCCTGTTACCACAAGGGATTTTCTGCCAAAGTCAACTTTCAGTGCAGATTCTTATATTGTTTGTACACCCC
>JABMCL010000509.1:442500-455000 GCA_018857735.1 Alviniconcha marisindica | reverse complement strand
ATGTCTACGCTAACCTTGTGTTAACGGACCCCAAGAACACCAGGAAGAGGCAGGTGGAGCTAGGCTCTCATAGAGAGTTCACTGGACTGTCTTTTGCTTCAGCTGATTTTTCGGACTCTGTCTCTGTGACTTTATTCCGCACAGCCTTTGAAAGAGCAAGGTGACTTTATTCTGCACTGCTGTGGGAAGAGCAAGGTGCGGAGTACACAAGTTGCTTCGCATTGGCGAGGTCCCCACCACATTAACATTTATTGTTCTGGTGGTGGCTGACGGTCTTTTCGGTCTTTGCGGGTCGGGGTGCTGGGACGAGTTATTCTTAGGTACTTAACTCAACCCCCCCACCCCCCACCCCCCCACGTCCCAAATAGACCTTCCGTGGTCTTTGTGGACGCTAAGCTTCATAGCTGTTTCAGCGACGCCGCACTATATACTACTCCCAGTAACAGGCGGAACAACCGTTGGTGCTGTTGACCGTTCGGAGAAGTGTCGCTTCTGCTTCACTGCCCAGGGGGCAAGTAACAATGGTTTCCGGCCAGCCGCTGGAAACACTGACTCGTAAACGGTTGAAACTGGTGTCCGCCTGTTCCGTTACTAGCAAGAAGTGGGCCTATAGTTATGTTCCATTGCAACTGGCCCCGGCCCTTCGGTCCGTTCCGGGCAAGACGTTACACTTGTCCAGCTGTGTACACCACAGGTCACAGGTTCCACGTGGTCTCAGACGTGTTCAAAGACACGTACTGCACACACCCGACCACTGTGCCCAGAAGGCAATCAGCGCGGCCACAGACCGGGACATTCAGACTGAACCAAGGCCATGAGTCACTCTCGGAGTTATCGCCTGTTTATAGCCTACATGTACGCATATATAGATGTCGGAAAGTTTGGAGCACTCTGAAACGCTCTTTAATCTATAGTGCGCAATAACTTCTGAGAGATAGGTCAACAAATGCAACTTTCCCCAGATTGTATTACAACGACTGGATTTTCGTCGTCGCATACGTCGGGAAATGGGTTGGCATTAAATAAAGGCAGCACATAAGTATATAATAATGACACCTGATGAAAGACGGAAGTTCATCTATTCATTTTTTAAATTTTATTTTTGTATAATACTTTATGTAAATTGTTTTGGTAGGACTATGCTCTACATGTGTATAGAATATTATATTTAGGTTAATATGTATCATGTGAGCGCTCAGGGCGTTGATGAGCGCATGATAAATGTACATTGTTATTCCATATCCGGGTTGATTTATTTACCATTCGGTTTCATCACACCAGACCGTGTTGCAAAGATATGCGACAAATTGCAAAGTTCTGCGATCGTGTGCATATGTATGCATGGTCTCCAGTCCCACAATGTTACACGTTCGTTAACTACAACCGTGCACCACGTGCCCATTCAGGTGATTGTATCCTTGCCCACAGATCTACCTGTCAGTTAACCTGTCAGAAATAGAGAACTGGCCAACCACATACCTGTTGACTCAGGTAACAGTCACGCAACTTCCCGTTTATCCTCACTCATGAGCAATTTCTTACCATTCCTTACGGCTCAGTTATGGCTCTTCCTACCCACAAATATTCTAGTTGATTAATGCACCTGTGCTATCTTCCCAGCAATCCACATGCTTGTCCACTTATGTGGTGAGCTTTCTACGCATGCACTGACCCTTTCAGTGACGTTCCTGTCCAGTTTGTTACTAATGCTTTAGACTACCATGCGCAGACCTGTCCGCACAGGTAACAACATCCATACACATAAACCTATGCAAACATGTTCTGTAAAATCCAAGGAGACGGTCGGAAATTCCTGGACCGTTTTAAGTTATTTTGGGTCAAGAATATCATCACAATCATTAAATGAGATTCATATCTACCGATTACAGCCCAAATCCGGGTAAAATCCAAGGAGACGGTCGGAAATTCCTGGCCCGTTTTAAAAGTTATTTTGGGTCACAAATATCATCACAATCATTAAATGAGGTCCATATCAACCAATTACAGCCGAAATCCGCAACAAAAGGTGAGTTTTTTCATCTATTTTTGTCTTTGATTTTTTCGAGTTGGCGTCACGGATTGCAAATGGCGAACGAAGCCGACGAAGTGCTGCTAGGTAAGCGGCCTCGTTAAACAAGCTACGGCAATTAAAAACCACGGAAAATGTACGGAAAGAATTGCAATCTGAGAACGTTGTGTCGTGAGTACGATTGTCTTGCCAAACTCGGCACTAAGGAAGCGTTGTTACTGGGAAACTAGGTCAAACTTCAAAGGGCAACAAGCGCTGACTCGAACTGACAATCAAAGACATAAATATATGAAAAAAATCACCTTTTGTTGCGGATTTTGGCTGTAATCGGTAGATATGGATCTCATTTAATGATTGTGATGATATATGTGACCCAAAATAATTTTTAAAACGGGCCAGGAATTTCCGACCGTCTCCTTGGATTTTACCACATGTTCTTTTGAGAATATTTCTTCCCTGCTACCCGTGTAACTGTTCACTCACACATCGGTCTTCTTATCTTCAAATCTAAATTTCCATTTTCTTACACATCCTGCCAGCTACTCTTATACCTGTCCATTCAGATATATAGTATCTCTGTCCACATATCTACTTGTCCATTCGCCCACCTATTCAGTTCCAAACGTTTCTTCCCTGCAATCGCCCTGAGATAACTGTAATGGTTGACTGGGCGTAAAACACCAAGTTACTTATTTATATCTATCTGCAACACCTGTTTACACGGGTAATGGTCTCTCTACTCACAAGCCTCCATGTAAGTATAGGCCACGACCTGAACACAGACATGGAAATGAGCACTTATATTAATGAATGGGTATATGAGCATACAGTAAGTGCTATGTTAGTTATGTTAGTGAAGAAGCGCGGATGGATGCACATTATGGTAGGACAAAATAACATGTTGGATAATGATCGACCTGTATATCCGCTAGTGTGTAGATCAATAGCTGAGTGTAGAGACTGTTGGATAATGATCGACCTGTATATCCACTAGTGTGTAGATCAATAGCTGAGTGTAGAGACACCCAGGAAAACAAGTACGAAAATATACACGTGGGTCTGTGTGTTAGTATACCAGTAGAAAAGTTGGGTATATAGAACAGTAGGAGAGTGCGCATGTAAGTCTTCATGGTTAGGTAGAAAGGAAACATTAAATGAACGGGCAGCTTGGCGAACAGGTAGATCTGTGGGTATGTACGCCAGTATGTGAGTATACATGTAGCTGTTCCTAGGTGGCCGTAAAGAAAGCATGGACATTATCAGACAGAATAAGATAATAACAGGTGGAAGAAACAAAAACATTCAATTGAACAGGTAGGTAGGCTGATAAGCAGGTAGGTCAGTGGGCATATAGACCAGTAGGTGAGTGGACAGGTAAATGTTCATGGTTAGCCTGAAGGAAAGGTTAAAATGAACAGGTAGCTGGATGAACGGGTGGGTCTGTGGACGAGTCGACCAGTAGGTGAGTGGATAGTTACACGTTCGTGATTAGCTGGAAAGAAGAGATCAAAGTGAAAATGTAGATTAATGAATGGATATAGATATATGGGTATGCAGACCAGCAGGTTAGTGGACATATTGTTCTTCGTGGTAATCCTAAAAGAAAACATTCAAATGAACAGGTAGGTTGCTGAACAGATATATCTGTGGGTACATATTTATATAAGCAGACCACTAGGTGAACAGACAGGTAGGTCTTCGTGGTTAGCCGGAAAAAAAATAATAGAGATAAGCAGGAGGTTGGTGGACGTGTGGATCTGTGGGCATATTGATCGACAGGTGAGTGGACAGGTAGGTCTTCGTGATTAGCTGGAGAGAAAGCATGAGATGAGCAGGTTGATGAACGGGTGAATCTGTGGGCATAAAGATCAACAGATGATTGGCCAGGTAGGTCTTTATGGTGAGCCAGGAAGTCAACATATAAGTAAACAGGTAGGTTCCTTTCCTGGTAGGTCTGTAGGTAAGTAGACCAGCAGACCAGCAGACGAAAGGACAGGCAGGTATTCGTGGTTGGCCGTGAAGAAAGCATCTACATGACCACGTAGGTAAAACAAACAGGCAGGCTGTTGGATATGCACACCAGTGAGTGAGAGAACTGATAGGTCATTGTGACCAGCCGGTCAGTTATGGATGAGGTAGGTTCCCTGTCCCTAGACTAGTATGTGAATGGACAGGTAGGTTTTCGTGGTTCGTAGAAAATAAAGCATCAGAATGAACAGGTAGATCTACGGGTATGGAGAGCAGTAGCTGAGAATACTGTTGGGTACTCATGGTTAGCCGTAAAGATAGCTTCAACATGAACACGTAGGTTAGTAAACGGATAGGTCTGTAGATATGTAGACAAACAGGTTAGTGAACATGTAGGTCTTAGAGGGCAGGTGTGCAGATCTATTGACTATCTCAGTATGTTCTTCAGTGCCTGCCCTTAGGACAGTTGAGGACATCTACTGACATCTGCTGCTTAGTTCTGCCATACTGGTGTCTGAAGTAGCCCCAGTGTCGGTTTTGATTCTACCCGGACTAGCGCCTGTGAAAATAGCACAGTTGCGGGTCAGTGGTTTCCTGATAAGCTGTGCCGCACAGGAGTGTCTATCTTTTGGTGTTGAATCGGCCCGAGTGTTCTTCGTTTTGTGCTGATTCTACCACGACCACGAAATTTGTCGATAGTGATTGACAGTCGTTTGCTGATTAGCTCTGCCATACTGGTGAAGACATCTCTTGCTTTTCGATTTATACCAATTGTTTATTGTGTTTTGCTTACTGTATAGTCGATCAGTCATACGCGTATAGATACCTGTCGGCTTTTTATGTTATTTTTGTATAAATTATTTGCTTGATCTAAACGTTTTCCTCATTTTGTTGTGAGGTACTGCAAAATGTCTGCTTCTAATGACTCATGGCAGACCAGAGATGGGTTCACCGCAACAAACAGTTAACTTTTTCGCAACACGTTGCGGTCATAGTCGCAACGGCTGCTGTCTCCTTGGCAGCGTGTAGCGGGCCGACTGGCGACACGTCAGCGGGGCCGACGTGCACGTAGCGACTAGTCTCGCCACGGTGTTCTAAAATTAACCCCGTCACTGCCACGATGCCACTTGAAAACGGCCAATAAAAGTGCAAAATGTGAAACCCTGAACTGTTTCTGTTTTCTTTTTCGCACTGTCATGTGAAAGGATTTTGATCGAAACACGTAGCACTGAAAGTAGAAAATATACTGTTTGCAGGCGCGTCCGTGCAACATTCAGCCCGGAATTTGTTTTTTGTACAGGCTGCAGCAGTGAAGTTGTTAACTGACGCTGCAATTTCCCGCGTACAGGCAAACAAAGCACACCCACATGAAGAGGTATCCTTCCTGCGTCATCTAACATTGCTTTACAATTCTGTAACGTGCTATCCGAAAACAAACCGACCAACCCCAGATTGTGTTTTCCCTGCTCGCTGAAACCTTCGGAACTTACTCTTCGGTGATGGCGAAACGTCGGACTTTCAATAGAACTAGAAACCTGATAGAGGCCGTTTTTTGATCCTGCATAGGATCTGCTAACAGCTGTAAGTGCAGTTTATTGATTTATGTGTCGTTTTCCTTTCTTTTGGTCGCCTGTTCGCTGTATGCAATACAGAGGAAAACAATGGTGCCCCCAGTAAATAATACTGATAGTGCCTTTATTTCCAGCCCGGCTGTCTGTGTAAACAGGCAAACCAACATGTCAAACAAAAAAGAAAGAAGAATAACACAAAAATATTTACATCGAGTGAATATTGCACAACATTCAGAAAGCACTGTAACAGATGTAAGAAAAGCCACACCACAGGTAAAATGGCAACTCGTTAACTTGTCCAACACACACACACACACACACACACACACACACACACACACACACACACACACACACACACACACACACACACACACACACACACACACACACACTCGAAGAAATCAACTGATGGAAGTGTTTTTGTGTGTGTGTGTTTGGGGGTGTCGGGGGGTGGGGGGAGGGGGGGGGGGGGAGGTCACTGAAACGCAGTTCTTATCGGACCTAGTGTATTTTGAAACGAGAAGAAAAAGAAAAAGAAACTCCAAACGTGAAACTATGCCTGCAAGACGTTCACTGTAGAACCAGTTAGGCACTCTTGGGGCTAACCTCACGTTCCGGTTGGCTGGCCCTTGCAGGAATTCCTTGAACAAATACGGACGTGGGATCGGGACCTAGAGTACAAGATCAAACAGCTCAGCCCTATATGCAGTAGTATTTCCACATTCACGCATGTCGTATTCATGCGTTCTATCATTTGACAGCACGACTTGAATGGCAAAGTGTACACCGTACATCACAATATTGTGTTCACGCTGTTCGTTTTTTCTCTGAGCTTTAGGACATAACAGCTATTACACTGCTACTCTCCTGCAAACAAGAGCGGACGAGGTTTCCAGCGCTGTGTTGAGACTGACTGACTGAAATTTATTACAAAAGGAGAAAGGTAAGGCATGAATGCCTGTCGGGCAACCTGTACTTGAAACAATTACAAACATTTAAACATTTATGTGAACATGAAAATAAATTACTGCGAACCGACAATCATTGTGAATAATACAAAGGGGTACGGATCAACTCATGAAAACAGGTAGGAGGGACTTCCTAATTAATAAGCTCCGCAATGCACATCTGTTTGACTAAACAGCAACTGGACAGTGGAACAGGAAACACGTTCCATCTTCCAAGAGGCCTGGGTAGAAGGTGCATGCTTTATTCTAACATTCTCATATTCATAATGTTTGCTTACTTTATTTCGTTGATTCCAAAGCGCAAAATCGCGAAACTATCCTGGAAATGTCTAACTGTTATGTCGTTGAGGTATTTTTTAGCTGCGTGAGTTGATCTGAATACCAGTAGGTGAAAAATCTGCCATTATTGGATATGTGTGTGTGCTATTCTTCTTGGAAGCGCAATTTGATGTTTTGTTGCCGACACATGTCTTGTGTCAGCGTACACCGAGTGATTTGCTGTTTTGTTTGCAGACCTGTGTAACACACACCTAGTGATTTATTGATGTTTTGTTGTTGACACGTAACAGTCTGTTACAAGGAAAAAGACGTGCTACTTCAGTAGCTCGTTGTTCCGCACATTTCTGAATAAGCCTAACAGCAACAGCCTGCTCTGAGCATCCAAACGGTGGTAAAAACACCGTTGTATCCAAAACTCCCGACGACCACATTGTTTTCATTCGATCTAACATTTTACCTTTCTGCTTCTTTGGCATATTCTTCTCGTGAGGGATTTGTGATAATTTTGTTGTTAAGGTGTAAGCAAGACACACTGCGGCTGTTTAACTGTTTCTATTTAACGACCATAATGAAAACCATTTTTCTCCTGCAGCAATATCTGCCTTGATTTTCTGAAAATCATTCATGACTTTTGCTTTGTTTAAACTAACAGTTACACCCAAAGAGTTAGACGTTTTCTGGAGCTTATTGTTCTGGTTTTGCAGACCTGCAGCGCGCGCGCACGCGCGTGTGTGTATGAGAGAGAGAGAGAGAGAGAGAGAGAGAGAGAGAGAGAGAGAGAGAGAGAGAGAGAGAACTTTATTAAATTTTTACAAGGATTGTAGTTTACGTCCAGTCAAAAACTTGTCTAACAACTAGTCCTTGCTAAGGTACTGATGAATAAATATAAAATTACAGGCATCATTTATATACATACAGGCGTGAATGAGTGAGTGAAATTTTAAAACATAGCGTGTTCACAGCGCCTGATGCACACATGCATACATCACTCAGTTATACATTATATTGTGTGTGTGTGTGTGTGTGTGAGAGAGAGAGAGAGAGAGAGAGAGAGAGAGAGAGAGAGAGAGAGAGAGAGAGAGAGAGAGAGAGAGAGAGAGAAAAAGAGGCCCGAAGTCGAAGGCTTTAGTACTAAAGGATAAGATCCATTATTTGCGATCAGTAAAAATAAAAATAATAATACATTTGTCTACCAATATTGAAACAGAGAGGAAAACTCGAACTCGAAAATTTATTTTACAAGGATTCGTAGTTTATGTTTAGTCAAAAACTGTCTCATTACTAATCCTTGCTAAGCTACTGTTGATGAATAATAATTAAAACCAAAAATGTAAAGGGCATACAGAGAGAGAGAGAGAGAGAGAGAGAGAGAGAGAGAGAGAGAGAGAGAGAGAGAGAGAGAGAGAGAGAGAGAGAGAGATCTTACCTGGCAACATAAGGTAGAAGAAAAAGAAGACGGGCAGGAGACAACAGTACATCAACAGTCTTCTGCGAGGACGAAACATGTTTACAAGGAATCACTGCCAAATACTCCCAGCGCGGATTGAAACGAAAGCTGACAGGTGTCAGTGTAATCAAAAGACAAAAGAAGGAAAAACAGCAGCACTTTTAAACAAAGTCCCAACCATGAAGGAGAACTGAGTTAACTTCGAATACTTTTAAGGAGATTAATAATTAATGAGTTGACCGAACACGTGTGGTGGCGGTCTGCATAAGCGCCAACGTCACGCAGTGAGTGAGGAAACGTCACGGTGTGTTGGTTACTTCTACTTGCTATGGCTGTGTGACGCGCGCGGTCTCGTGGTAAAGAGAGAGACACGCTCTGACTTTACATACCAGTTCACAAGTCGAAGTAGCAGTCTATCGATCGACCCTGAGGTATACACTTGATCCCCGTTAGTTGTTTTTCAAAAAAGATTTATACGACTTCCCCGCCACTCGCCTAACCAAACACGCGTTTTCCGCACATGAAGTTTTGACACTTTTGTGTATCAGTGTGTGTTCCCGGGCCACACTTTTGTGTGTGTGTGTTCCCTCCCCCCCTCCCTCCCTTCTCTTTCTCTCTATTTGTGTGTGTGTGTGTGTGTGTGTGTGTGTGTGTGTGTGTGTGTGTGTGTGTGTGTGTGTGTGTGTTTAACGGACAGGCTATGGTCCAGGAGAAATGACTGAACAACGTTGTTTGACTTGTTTAACGGACAGGCTATGGACCAGGAGAAATGACTGAACAACGTTGTTTGACTTGTTTAACGGACAGGCTATGGACCAGGAGAAATGACTGAACAACGTTGTTTGACTTGTTTAACGGACAGGCTATGGACCAGGAGAAATGACTGAACAACGTTGTTTGACTTGTTTAACGGACAGGCTATGGACCAGGAGAAATGACTGAACAACGTTGTTTGACTTGTTTAACGGACAGGCTATGGACCAGGAGAAATGACTGAACAAGAGAGTTGGACAGACAGGGGGAGAGAGAGAGCGGGACACACACACACACACACACACACACACACACACACACACACACACACGCACGCACGCACAGCACGCACGCACGCACGCACGCACGCACGCACGCACGCACGCACGCACGCACGCACGCACGCAAACACACACACATTTTTATGACATTACATTTTCTGTGTGTGTGTGGTGTGTGTGTGTGTGTGTGTGTATGTGTGAAACGCTTCTCTTGCGAGTATTTGATACCCTCCAGCTGTTCTTTGGAGTTTGATCAATGTCGATTCATATAGACAAATTTACACAAGTGTCTAGTAAAAATTCATGTTCGTGTTTTTTCTTCTTCTGTAACGCAGCGCTTTGCACAATTGTCTGTCTTTATTCTTCAGGAATGTTAACTTTGCTCGCCATAGGAGACCAACCCTGTGCGGTTGACGAGACGTTTAAACCTCAGAACCTTTACTGTATTTCTAACTATTTTAAAATCTAGGCACTACATTGAAGGTCCATTCAATTCTGTCCATGAAGAACTTCATCAGTCAAACTTCCAAATCCTGCCACTACCAGCTCCGTTGAATTAGTTTTGTCTGGAAGTATCTTTCCACCAAGGTGAACCTGGTCACCTCACTCACTCTGTCACGCCTCGACTACTGCAGTTCTCTCCTTTCTGGCCTGCTTCCTCTGTTCGTAGCCTTCATCGCATACAGAACTGTGCTGCTCGCCTCAGACTGAAAAAAGAAGAAGTAAAACTGAATGCGTCACTCCTCTGTTTCAATCTCCGCTGGCTTCCTATCCCACAAAGAGTTTTGTACAACTCTCTCTCTCTCTGTCCCGCTCTCTCTCTCCCCCTGTCTCTCCACCTTCCGCCCCGCTCTGCATTTCTTCCTTTCTCTCTTACTCTCCGTAATTGTTTTGATATTTTTCATTTGCTTTCTTCTTTATACAGAGCATCTTCATTTCATATTGATTCATGGGACCTAGCTATATATCACCGTATTAACAACGTAAATCGTTTTTCAATGTGATGTTTTTTTGTTTTGTTTTTGCCTGTATAAAAAACAAAAAAACAACAACAACAACACAACAACAACAAAAAATCAACGGACAGCCCCATGGGCCCCAGGACGGTCCCAGACCAAAGCACCTGCTGTTAATCGAATATAATCACCAACTCGTCCTCTCTGTGTTCTCTTGTAATAATGATAGCAATAGTGATAGTAACAGTGGCACTTTTTGTTGTGCCGTGTCACTAACTGAAACGGCCTCACGGCGCTTTTCAATTAGATGACAGAGATGCCACGATTATCACTAATGTGTTGTATTCATGAGGTAAAATTGATAATGATGCAGATAAAACAATTAAACTGAATACAGAATACAGAGACCCAGAAGCGCTCGTGCAGAATCTATACGCAAGGGAGTTAACAGTGCACGAAATACGTAACACAAGTATGACAAAGATCTGAGGATGTACCTTGGTGGAGTTTATGTACCTTGTATCTACACGCATGCCAGGTGAGAGTTACCGTAAGCGACTCAGGTCTTTGTTATTGTACTTGTGTTACGTATTTCGAGCGCTAATGAACTCCCGTGAGTGTTGATAAAGGAAGTAGCCATGGCAAACTGTCCCCCGAAACATTCCCCTCCGGCAGGATCCCACTTGTTCCTCTCGTGTAACCTACCGTTCTGTCGTCTAAGTCAAAGAGTTTTGAAGCGAAACGACACATTCTTCTCTATTGAACAGAGGAACCAACACTGGATTCATTGTTACTGTCCACACCAGTCTGCTGCGTTGTCGTTAAGGATTGAGCTCTTTGTTATTTTTGTCATTTTAGTTGTTAGTTAGCTAGTTAGCTAGTTAGTTAGTTAGGTAGAGAGAGAGGGGGAGAGAGAGAGAGATGGCTAGAGAGAGAGAGAGAGAGAGAGAGAGAGAGAGAGAGAGAGAGAGAGAGAGAGAGCGAGAGACGGATTGAGAAATGAGTTAGTAGCTGGATTTTAACGTTCTGTCAAGAGAGAGAGAGAGAGAGAGAGAGAGAGAGAGAGAGAGAGAGAGAGAGAGAGAGAGAGAGAGAGAGAGAGAGAGAGAGAGAGATGGCTGGAGAGAAAGGGAAAGAGAAAGAGCGAGAGACGGATTATGAAATACAGTAGCTGTATTTTGACGTTTTGTCAAGAGAGAGAGAGAGAGAGAGAGAGAGAGAGAGAGAGAGAGAGAGAGAGAGACAGAGACAGAGACAGAGACAGAGACAGAGACAGAGACGAAGACAGAGACAAACAGACAGACAGACAGACAGAGAGACTGACTGACTAGACAGACAGACAGAGAGATTGACTGACTGGTTGATTGTCTCCAAACTTGGGATTTACGGTCAACAAGACCGCTCTGAAAACAAGGGCATACAAGATACACACATGCACACGCACAGGCACACAAAAGCACGCACACACACACACACACACACACACACGCACGCACGCACGCACGCACGCACGCACGCACGCACGCACGCACACACACACACACACACACACACACACATACACACACACATACACACACACACACTCTAGACTATTAAGTGTTATCTTCTTCGTTCTCTGTTGGCACGAATAGGTTTTTTAGTCCATCCTTTATTCGTCGGTCGACCTCAAAACACGAAGCCGACCTCAAAGCAAAGTTCAGTGTTTTGTTTCTCTCCCTTTCGCAGGCACTTCAGTTGTGGCAACCATGCGCAACACCAGCGCGGAGTAGTGTTCATGACAGCCACCACACTTGGTGCTCGTTATTGCGTGACGATTGATATTAATGAATACAGGCCAACGACTGCTGTAACAGAATCACCGTGTCGCCGTGCTCCGGGTAAGCCATTATGCAGCATAACGCTCACAAAATACTACAACAATCACCCACATCTTCGCAGCCTCCTCAGTAGCGACAGAATCATCAACAAAATGATGTTGGCCGCTTTATGGAAGAAGAAGAAGAAGAACGCTTCGTCAGTTACACAGCGGAGTGGCAAACGAAGCGAAGAAACACGGCGATAGGAACAGATTGTTTGTGGTTGTTGATAAAACAAAATCAGACTCAGTGCATATTTTTGAATCCGTTTCCGGTCTTGTTAAAAATTGACGTTTGAATGTCGTCAAAACTCGACCATGATTGCTGCCATTTTGTGCCATGCACTTTGTATCAGTGACGTCATGAATAAGGCCAGCATATGTAGC